>JADBJO010002322.1:87500-92500 GCA_016801955.1 Conus betulinus
CTGTCTGTGACATCCAAACGGTGGCAGGTGGGCAGGTAGACAACTGTGAGAAAGTGTATCATCCAAGGCTTTGAACTTTTGAATACCAACAGCTCGCAGCTTGTTGCAACACAAACATCCTTTTCTGTTCAAAAATCCACACGCAAAAATTGGTAGCCTCAACCGTCAAAACCTTTTTTTTTCCCTTTAGACTTGGACACAGTGAGCGGTAAATGTGAGGCATGAGGAACAAGATATGGTCCTTGAATTGTCGTCTGCTATTTTATGGCGAGCGCCTTCGTTTTTCTACCGCCCCTCTCAGAACGTTTTAATTAGGTATCCACGACCAATAGCTTGTGTGATTCGAGGAAAACATTTGTCCAGTAAATTGATGCCCAGCTGTGTTTACGTTGGATAGGTTAAGTTGAGGAAAAAATTGCAGAAAACCCGGCAGTCAGTCAGTCAGTCAGTCAGAATTCAGGCAAGACATATTCATTTGAGGGATCTGTGTGACGGATCGTGATAGGTGAGACGTTTTCGTATTTTAAGCCAATCAGATGAATTGTTGTAAGCGATTTTTATGATGTCTGTTGTTACTACTAGTCTTGCTATTCCCGGGCGTTGCTATTAACAGACTGTAACGCAATTCGGAAAATAGAGAGCTTGACTTACAAACATGCAGTAGGCTTAAGTCTACATGCCACGCCCCTCACCCCCACCCCCATCCCACTGCCTCCCTGGCCCTCCGCTCTCTGTTCCCGTACACACACAAACACAGCTTATGCAAGCGTGTATGCACTGTCACTGTGTTTCTCCTCTCTCTCTCTCTCTCTCTCTCTCTCTCTCTCTCTCTCTCGCTCTCTCTCTCTCTCTCTCTCTCTCTCTCTCTCTCTCTCTCTCTCTCTCTCTCTCTCTCTCAAATACAGCTTATGTAAGCGCGTGTGTGCACTGTCACTGTCTCTCTCTCTCTCTCTCTCTCTCTCTCTCTCTCTCTCTCTCTCTCACACACACACACACACACACACACACACACACACACACACACACACACACACACACACACACACACACACACACACACACACACACACACACACACACACACAGAGAGAGAGAGAGAGATGCTCACATAATTGAAAAATAACACATTGTCCAAAAAGCTGCCAAAAAATAGTAAATGCAAAGTACGTGTATAACATTAAATGAGCATCGTGCAATCTAAACTAGGATATTTAGCGTAAAAGTTTCAATACTGACTATAAGAAATGCAGTCAAATGATCATCAAATTTCATCACGACATTATTCATGTTTTTGTTTGGAGGGAGATTTTCACTGCGGATTTGGAGAGATGAAAAGTCAAAGCTGCTTTAAGTCAATGTTGAAATTAGAACTTGAACTTAAAATGATGATGAAACACTTTTGAACATTTTACTCACCAGATTTATTTAGAAATATTGTCTAACAAACCCAATAGAACACACTTCTTGACAGATTGAAAGAATACATGGATTGGAAAAAAAAAAAACTCGCTCGTACAGAAATAGATTGTGTAGAATTTCCTACAAAATGGTGTCCTGGCAGCTTCTTCTGAACAAGGAATAATAATTTGAAAAAAAAAAAGAAGGATGTCATGTGCATCATTTTTTGCAGCCCGGCCCTGTCTTGTTTGCTGTGCAGTTTTGCTTTCTTTCTGACGCTTGTTTTGGAAATTAGTGGCAGGGAAGGGATGGCGAGGGCGGAAGGGGGAGGGCATAGTTGACCTGTTCCTCCAAATGCATTATCGATGCCACCATTGCCGTTGCCCATGGAGACGAACATTTGCTACCAATAATGTTCATGTCTGGAAGCGACGGCCGACTAATGTTCCTTAAATTGCTGGTAAAATACCATGTCCGATGCGCTGCACACAAGCGCTACTGGCAAGGCTTGGCAAGTTGAATATCTGCAGCTTGTTTGTCTAGCGCTTTCTTTCTCTCTTGATTTCTTTGTTGCAGTTGCTTCATTCTTGCTTTGTGCTGGAGTAAACTTCATTTCTTTCTCTCTTTGCATCTTTCTAAGTCTGGTCAAGTCTTTCCTTTCCCTGTGTCATGTCATACCACGTTTTTTTTTTAACTTCATCAAAAATCTTTTTTGTCCTTTTTTCGGTTTTTGTTCCCAAAACATTATGCACATTCTTTTACGTGCCAAGAAATTTTAAAAGCAGTATAGCTCGCTATCTACTTCGGAGACACCGAAAAAAAAAATGTGTATAGCTCGAATACACGAACCAAAATTGGCGAGGTCAAATCTCGAAAAGGACAAACGATAATTTTCAAAAAGCGCGAGCTTTCAGTATCAAAAAAAAAAAAAAAAAAAAGAAGCAAACAACCGCGGAGCTGGTTTTTCAGTACGCCACTCGCCCCCCCCCCCCCCCCCCCCCCCTCCGCACCCTTCGCCATCAAGAAATAGTGAAGCTGGTTGAAACATAAGGGTATTGTTCTCTACATTATCAGCGACCAGACTGCCCTTGACAGACAGAATCGTTTGTACAGGACAGAGCTGCAGCATGAAAGGAAATCGATTCGTAACGACGTGGTACACAAAGATACCGCTCACACTGACGCTTGTAGGCATCGTAATTTGAAATACATACACACATACACAGGGCTCAAAAAAGAACAGCACGCTGTCTCCTGTATGGAGAATACACCGAGGAGCATGTACGCACTGAGTGATCCCAGAAAAGACTGAAACAGTGGGTAGACACGCACCTCCCTCCCTCAACAATTGAACGACCCCATGAAAGATGTACATAGCAGAAGACCCCAATGAAAGATGTACATAGCAGAAGACCCCCAATGAAGAATGTACATAGTAGTTGACCCCCAATGAAGAATGTACATAGCAGAGACCCCCAATGAAAGATGTACATAGTAGTTGATCCCCAATGAAAGATGTACATAGCAGAAGACCCCAATGAAGAATGTACATAGTAGAGACCCCCCAATGAAAGATGTACATAGCAGAAGACCCCCAATGAAGAATGTACATAGTAGTTGACCCCCAATGAAGAATGTACATAGTAGTTGACCACCAATGAAGAATGTACATAGCAGAAGACCCCCAGTGAAGGATGTACATAGCAGAAGACCCCCAGTGAAGGATGTACATAGTAGATTACCCCAATGAAGAATGTACATAGTAGACCCCCCCCCCCCCCCCCCCCCCCCCCCCCCCCCCCCCCCAATGAAAAATGTACAAAGCAGATGAACCCCAATTAAGGATGTACATAGTAGATGACCCACAATGAAGGATGTACATAGCAGAAGACCCTCAGTGAAGGATGTACATAGTAGATTACCCCCATGAAGAATGTACATAGTAGATGACCCCCCCCCCCCCCCCCCAATGAAAAATGTACAAAGCAGATGAACCCCAATTAAGGATGTATAGTAGATGACCCACAATGAAGGATGTACATAGCAGAAGACCCTCAGTGAAGGATGTACATAGTAGATTACCCCAATGAAGAATGTACATAGTAGATGACACCCCCCCCCCCAATGAAAAATGTACAAAGCAGATGAACCCCAATTAAGGATGTACATAGTAGATGACCCACAATGAAGGATGTACATAGCAGAAGACCCCCAGTGAAGAATGTACATAGTAGATGATCCCCAATGAAGAATGTACATAGTAGATGACTCCCCAATGAAAAATGTACATAGCAGATGAACCCCAATTAAAGATGTACATAGTAGATGACCCATAATGAAGGATGTACATAGCAGAAGACCCCAGTGAAGGATGTACATAGCAGAAGACCTCCAGTGAAGGATGTACATAGTAGATGACCCCCAATGAATGATGTACATAGCAGATGACCCCCAGTGAAGGATGTACATAGTAGATGACCCCCAATGAAGGATGTACCTAGCAGAAGACCTCCAGTGAAGGATGTACGTAGCAGAAGACCCTCAATGAAGAATATGCATAGTAGATGACCCCCCAGTGAAGGATGTACATAGTAGATGACCCCCAATGAAGGATGTACATAGCAGAAGACCCTCAATGAAGAATATGCATAGTAGATGACCCCCCCAGTGAAGGATGTGCATAGTAGATGACCCCAATGAAGGATGTACATAGTAGATGACCCCCACTGAAGGATGTACATAGTAGATGACCCACAATGAAGGATGTACATAGTAGATGACCCACAATGAAGGATGTACATAGTAGATGACCCACAATGAAGGATGTACATAGCAGAAGACCCCCCAATGAAGAATATGATAGTAGATGACCCCCCAGTGAAGGATGTGCATATTAGATGACCCACAATGAAGGATGTACATAGTAGATGACCCCCAATGAAGGTTGTACATAGTAGATGACCCTCAATGAAGGAAGTACATAGTAGATGACCCACAATGAAGGATGTACATAGCAGAAGACCTTCAATAAGGATGTACATAGTAGATGACCCCCCAATGAAGAATGCGCATAGTAGATGACCCCCCAATGAAGAATGTGCATAGTAGGTGACCCACAATGAAGAATGTACATACTGAGTGACTCAAGCGAATGATAGAGAGATCAATATAGATAGATAGAGATATCAATATAGATAGACAGAGAGATCATATAGATAGACAGAGAGATCACCATAGATAGACACAGAGAATTCAATATAGATAGACAGAGAGGTTAATATAGATAGATAATATAAGTTACATAGATAGTCAGATAAATAGATAGTATAAGTTTGATAGGTAGTCAGAGACACACAGATAGATATAGATAGATAGATAGATAGATAGATAGATAGATAGATAGATAGATAGATAGATAGATAGATAGATACTATAAGTTAGATAGATAGTCAGAGAGACACACAGATAGATACAGACAGACATTACAGACAGACAGATAGATAGATAGATATAAACTAATAGTGATAGACGTATACACATACAGATCTATTGATCAATTTGTCCGTCTGTCTGCTTGTCTGTCTGTCTGTCCTTCTATCCGT
>JADBJO010002322.1:107500-110000 GCA_016801955.1 Conus betulinus
CGCAGGCCCTCCAGTCCTCCATAGAGTTTTCGGGCCACTGTATATTGGGTCGGGCCAGGTTTTCTCTCGGAGCGCTTGGTGGAGCGGGCAGGACTGCAGCAGATGTTCTGTTGTCTGGCTGCCTGTTCTGCAGGGGCACTGCTCTGTGTTGCCGATACGGAGTTTAAAGAATAGGTGGTGTTTCAGGCGGTTTGTGGCCTGAAAATAGATACCTGCTCTCGACAAGTCATAATAATAATAATAATATAGAAGTTGTAGAAGTACAGCAGCTGCAGCACAAGCAGCCGTAGCATGTGTGACGACAAACGCTTTGTGAATACAGAAGTGCCACATCAAAGTTCTTCTTCTTTCTTTTAGTGTCCACAATCATCATGTTGATTATTCTGACACTTGTGTGTATGACCGTTTTTCATCCGGCCATTAAGGCAGCCATACTCCAACTTCGGGGAAGGTGCATGCTATGTGTAACGTGTCATCTATACCAACGGCCAAACTGGCCTTCTCTTCCGAAAGTTGGTGATGGGATTTTACGTGTGCGCAAGATGTGTGTGCGTTCACACACGGAGCCTCGGTTTATAGTCTCATTCGAAGGACTGTGTGGGGAATTGAGTCAGAATCAATGTTAACTCCGAGGGGAAAAATCCTCCTGTACCGAAACGGCCCGGCAGAGATGCGACCCGCCGCAACCCCAAGATTACGAGTCCGATGCTCTATCAACTGAGCTATTCCGCCCCCCCCCCCCCCCCCCCCCCCCCCAAGTGGATACAGGAGCACTGCATCAAGAGCTTTGTGGTGAGTATGTGGATGCAGTTGGGTTAAGCCCAGTGGTGTATGTGGATTCAGATGACTTCAATATAGGCTAGCTACATCATTGTTGTGCGCATAGAGTTGAATCACAACACTTGCCCTGTAAATACTTGTGAATCAAACCAGCTGCGGCTTCTGTGTGGATATGGGTGAGTTGCAAGACAGTCTCAGCGTGAATACAGGAGAGTTACACTCACTGCTGTACAGATACAGGGGAATTCATGAGGTGCTTGTGGATACACGTGAGTGACATCAAATGCTGTATGGATAAAGGCGAGTAACATTACAAATGTTATGTGCTATGAGTTACAATAGAACTTGCTATGTAGACACAGGTGAATTATTTCAGTCGCAGTGTAGATATATATAGATGAGTTACAGAAGGTGATTGTGGATACAGGTGAGCTACATCGGCTGCTGTCTGGACACAGTGAGTCACATCACCTGGCGTGGTGACAGAGGTGTATTACATCCATGGCTGTGTAGAACCGCTGAGTCACATCACCTGGCGTGGTGACAGAGGTGTATTACATCCATGGCTGTGTAGAAACCGCTGAGTCACATCACCTGGCGTGGTGACAGAGGTATATTACATCCATGGCTGTGTAGCAACCGCTGAGTGAGTCACATCACCTGGCGTGGTGACAGAGGTATATTACATCCATGGCTGTGTAGCAACCGCTGAGTCACATCACCTGGCGTGGTGACAGAGGTGTATTACATCCATGGCTGTGTAGAAACCGCTGAGTCACATCACCTGGCGTGGTGACAGAGGTGTATTACACATCCATGGCTGTGTAGAAACCGCTGTGTCACATCACCTGGCGTGGTGACAGAGGTGTATTACATCCATGGATGTGTAGCAACCGCTGAGTCACAGCCGATGCGTGGATAGAGGCGAATGCATCAATTAATGTGGGCTTACAAGTGAGTTAGATCCACTGTTGTGTGGATACCAGTGAGTTAGATCCACTGTTGTGTGCTTACAAGTGAGTTAGATCCACTGTTGTGGGCTTACAAGTGAGTTAGATCCACTGTTGTGTGGATACCAGTGAGTTAGATCCACTGTTGTGTGCTTACAAGTGAATTAGATCCACTGTTGCGTGGATACAAGTGAGTTAGATCCACTGTTGTGTGGATACCAGTGAGTTAGATCCACTGTTGTGTGCTTACAAGTGAGTTAGATCCACTGTTGCGTGGATACAAGTGAGTTAGATCCACTGTTGTGTGGATACAAGTGAGTTAGATCCACTGTTGCGTGGATACAAGTGAGTTAGATCCACTGTTGCGTGGATACAAGTAAGTTAGATCCACTGTTGCGTGGATACAAGTAAGTTAGATCCACTGTTGTGTGGATACAAAAGAATTTAGATCCACTGTTGTGTGGATACAAGTCAGATCCACCGCTGTATACCAAGCCACTGTAACATCAAACAATGAAAAAGAAACATATATAGGGATTATTGAAATCACTTTAAATTAAACTAGATATGCAAACTACAAACAGTCATTCAACAAAGAAAAATACAAAAACCAAACAGAACTGAGTAAATACATCTGGAGACATAAAGATAAAAAATAAACTACAGCATATCATGGAAAATCATAAAAAAAGAGCAACAATATTTTTTTTTTAAAAATGCTCCACAGAGAAAATGGTTAATACTATGCAAACCCCATTTAGCAACTTTGA
>JADBJO010002322.1:115000-117500 GCA_016801955.1 Conus betulinus
GTGCGCACGCGCTCATGTGTGTGTGTGTGTGTGTGTGTGTGTGTGTGTGTGTGTGTGTGTGTGTGTGTGTGTGTGTGTGTGTGTGTGTGTGTGTGTGTGTGTGTGGATGCGTGCGTGTTCTCTGCAACATGTTGTATCTGAGAATCCTCCAGGCAGACAAGTTAAATCACCATAACACACAGACTGCCACGCCGTGTGACCGACAAGGATGAAACAGAACAATAATCAGACTCGTAGTATAGACACAAACACATTAGTTCTTTGTTCTTCGCTAGAAGCTTCTGCTTTTGTCCGAAGAATGATGCGTCATGCCTCTCCAATGCAGAATTAGTTGTTTCGCGCAGGAGCATGCTCTCTCTCTCTCTCTCTCTCTCTCTCTCTCTCTCTCTCTCTCTCTCTTTCTCTCTCTCTCACACTCTACACACACACACACACACACACACACACACACACACACACACACACACACACACACATGGGTCACACACACACACACACCCACACCACACTCACAGTACACACGCACACACACGTCCATGCCTATACACACAGTACACACCACACACGTGCACACTCACCACACATTATACAATGATAACAATGGCACAGCCAGTGTTAGGTAGGTCACTCAAAGTCTGACCATTCGATGTGACGATCAATATTGATGATATTTATATTTCATTATATTATAGCAAAACATTACGTATACATATGCAAATTACAAGGAAGCCTCCACACAAACAACATTTTCTTTTTTTGAAATTGAAGTATAGATATAAAATCGAGCAACATAATGCATATTTAAGCTTATGCTATACAACTTTTTCTTTAAATGGCTGACATACAAACCATTATTTTCCCATGTCTAAATGTTCGTGTATTTTGTGTGTAATAATTATGGCTAGTTATGCTTCTATCAATATATCAGACAATGCTACGATATTTACAGGTTAACCTTTTTTCTTTTTCTTTTGAAGTCTTTGTGGTTCACTTTCCCTTTTAGACTTAACACTCCCAAATGTTTGTACAGATGCGTACAGATTTGCGCGCGCGCGCGCGCGCGCGCGCGGGCGTGTGTGTGTGTGTGTGTGTGTGTGTGTGTGTGTGTGTGTGTGTGTGTGTGTGTGTGTGTGTGTGTGTGTGAAAAATTCATAAAAGGTTTGAATATGTTCATAAGTGTATTTACACTCGTTTTATATTATAGAATTAGACTCATGTTGTACTGCCTTAAATTCTCATCTGGAGATCTGTATATGTATGTATATGTATGTATGGTGGTTGTTTTTCTTTCTAGTTTATGTATATGTATGTGACTGTCATGTATCTGCATGAACAATTAAATAAAAATTGAAAAAAAAAAAGTGTGACCAGTGCGCGTTGGGCTAGTGCGTTGGTCAGACACCTGCTAAGTCGTAGCCACGGGACCCTTCTCTTAAATAACCTCATCTTAGTTATACATTCATGTATCTATTAGCTTTAAATCATGCAAAGTGTGGTCTCGAAATTCAGTGGATGTGATGTAGCGTATATGGTCTAGTCCGCACACAAAGACATCTCCCTGATGAAACTGAAACTGAAATATTATTCGGGATGTGCAAAAAACCCAAACTTCCCACCTCCGTTCTCACACTATCCCCCTTCCCTTTCATACCACGAGCACCCAATTCTATCCCCCATGTGAACTGCTTCCTTCCCATTTCTCTCAAATCAAACGTTCGAACGCGAGACACATCAATAACAGATAAAGTGCACAGTGACATTCATATACACTCCCAATCCTCCATACCACCTGCGTCTACCTCAACACACAAATACCCTCACGCACAAGCAGAGAGCATTGTTGCTCAGGTAACAAACAAACATGGTAAACGATTGTGGGAAAAAAAAAAAAATCAATAACACCCCAGGCTTGAGCAGAATGATAATCGAAGTAAAAATATTGCACAATGTGTGGAAGTACAACATGAATCCTAATTGAAAAACAACACAATTCTAGAGAGAAACCGACAGCAAGACACACACGCGCGCGCGCGTGCGCACACGCACACACACACACACACACACACGCACGCACGCACGCACGCACACGCACGCACGCACGCACGCACGCACGCGCACGCACACACACACACACACACACGCACGCACGCACACGCACACACACACACACACACACACACGCGCGCGCGCGCGCATGCGCGCGCGCGCACACACAAGCACACACACACGCAAGCACGCACACACGCACGCACATGCACGCACGCGCACGCACGCACGCACGCACGCACACACACACGCGCGCATGCACACACGCATGCACATGCACACACACACACGCACGCGCACACACATGCGCACAGCACACACACACACGCACGCACACACACACACACACGCACACACACACGCACGCACACACACACACACACACACACACACACACACACACACACACACACACACACACACACGCTTATTGATAAATGAATGCAGCAGTTGT
>JADBJO010002322.1:122500-125000 GCA_016801955.1 Conus betulinus
CAGCCTTAAAGGAAATTTGATTCATTGTTCTTCCCGGGGTAAATCCGTACCTATGATGACATATCGCATGAATATTTCTCCTTTCTGAACAGACTCTCGGTGTCCTATAATAGAAATAGTGGCTGTGGCCGGAGACAGAGAAGAAAGAAGTGGTTCATTAAAGAATAAAAGTAATGGCCCCTTAGAGCTACTTGTAACAGTAGAAGTAATGGTCCATACAAAAGTAGAATAATCGTCCGCACAGGAGTACAGATTATGGTCAGTGCAAGAAATAATTCGATGTTCCGAACAATAATAAATCTAACGTTTTGTGAAAATCAGTTCTGCATTTCTTGCTAGATTTCGCCAACTGGCAAATAAAAAAAAATTAAACGAAAGAACGAACGTTGTTGAAAACGTAGCTTTTGGGGCGGAGGTGATAACAAATAGAATGGCTCTCGGGGGGAACGCAGACATCCACCAAGGTCAAAACAAGTCTTGTGTCCCGCTCTGAGAGTCAGTTCATGAATGAAAACAGAATCAATTTTCTGACTGGGGAAATGATAGCAATGTGGAGTTTGCGTTTGTTTGTTTGTTTTTGCTGTCCCATCTTCGGTGCCACCTCAGTGGCATTGCACCCACGCCGCTCATTCCGACACCTTGTCAACATCACAGCCCGGCCCGACAGTCCACAGCCCCGGCACCGGCAATCCACAGGGAGCAGCCACTGTGAAGTCATCATGAGGCAAACCTCAGAGGACACACTGCACTGCTGCCGAGTCACTTCGCTCGTGTTCAGAGATGCCTGTTTGGATCCAACATACGCAGGTCACCACCGACTATGCCCTCTGCTGACACAATAAACTGCCTACTCGTGGAGCCGGCTGAGCGAGATCTCCCTCCAGGACGTGACCAACGACTATCCCCATGAATTTGCCGAGAACGGTTACTTCAACAGAATCAAATGAAGGCCACAGACGTGGAGAGGCAATCGAAACTGAGGTCACCATGAGCGCAAGGCAAGAAGGGCAACAGAATTTTAGACTTTTTGCTGATCCATGAGGATGAAGACGGTGTCACGGGGTTCCATTCTGGTCTGAGATTGCATGACAGGACCGTATTTTACGCAACCTTTCATGATATATCCTGGCGTCAACCAGGCCCGAGAGATACAGACTCCTGCAGTACTGCTCAGGAAGTTTGAGCAACACTCTCAGAGACGTATTCACGAAGTGGATGAAACTCAACTATGTTGTCTCAGTCTCCCCAGTGAAGCCCGTAGCAGACTCAAGCCTGGGTAGGAGCCGGTCGGGGGAGAAAACTCCCACAATAAATGGCTCTGATGGGAATCGAACCTACGTCCCAGCCGGGGGTCGGCGACGCTAACCACTTCGCCACGGCAGCGGGTCTCTAGCACTAAAGGAGTTACTTCCCGACAGTTTACTTGTTATAAGACATGCAAGATACGAAATTTTTCAACGTTTTTATTAACTGAAAAATTTATTATTCCATGAAATGTATGACTTCGTAGATAATAATCAACCGAGAACGATAATTCCACACTTTTCTCGTTTTATGGATAATTTCAAATAATCTTTTCAATGCAGGGGAGAGAAGCTGGACTGGCTGCTTGATCGGGATCCGCGATACGAATCCGGACAAAAAAAAAAAAAAATCAGTTTCTTGGACGACAAGTAATCTTTCCGCCTAGTATTGTTCAGATTAGGACATGGTTTTTGCTTTTATAAAATGTGCCTATTTCTGGCGAAATAATCCAGGATTCGCCGCTTAATCAGGGTTTGCATCACGTATCCGCGCCAAAATGCGACTGTTTTGATCCTAGGCCACTTTTAATGTTCTGACGAAGTTTGATTGAAATACCAGCCACCGTGGCGAAGTGATCAGCGTCGTGAACTCCCGGCCGGGAGGTCGTGGGATCGAATCCCATCAGAGTCATATGGGTATTTCTGTCCCGACTGGCTCCTACCCAGAGTTGAGTTTGATGCGGGCTCAGTTGGGAAGACTGGGATCACACAGTCAAGTTTCATCCACGAAAAGGATGCGTCTCTGAGATTGTTGCTCAAATTTCCTGATCAGCACTGCTGGTGTTTGCATCTCTCGGGCCTGGTGGACGCCAGGATATATTGCAAACGTAAGCGTAGAGTATCGTGCAGCCATGTGAGGCAGCCTCAGCCAGAATGGATATGAGAGGCATTATCTTCGTCATCCTTATTCTCGTCGATCAGCATTTAAAAAAAAGTTTGGTTAGAACAGGTTCTGTAGCTTTATGTTCTCCTACTGTTGACAAAAATAAAAAAACAAACAAGTTAACAGAGGCGGATAAACATTTATGTACTGGCTTGCCTCCTGAATAATGGAAGAGCTCAAGGCGTTTGCAGAGAAAAATGTAGGAAGACAGACAAAAAAATCATGACCAAATCGAACCATGGATTCCGGTAGTGATGTAATTCCCAACCTGGATTTTAACTGCATCTCTGTAGTCCAAGCCATTAGAGAATCC
>JADBJO010002322.1:135000-140000 GCA_016801955.1 Conus betulinus
GTAGGTGAGGTGGAGGAGAAGGCCGGGGGGGGGGGGGGGGGGGGGGGGTCAGGAAAAAAAAATTCCCCGAAGACACAATGGAACCGCGAACATTAACTCCTTTTAATCATCATCTTTGGAAGTACCAATACAGCACCTGTCCTTTGTTGGAGAACAAGCGCTTTACAGTCTACACTCTCGTTTGCACAGATTGTTCCCTGCGTACAGACGACTGAAGAGCTGAAGAAGACGGCAGTGCTCCTGGAAATTTTGGCCCGACTGAAGAGCTGCCTGCGGGCGCTAATCATTTGTTTCCTCGTGAAGAGGAAAGTATGCGCGAAGGTGCGGGTGGGACCCAGAGAAGCACTGTCCTCCACTGCCGAGCAAACCAGCTGGGGCAATTCTGCACCACCTTGGAAACCTGCGCTGTGTTCACATAGGGTGCTCGTACGCACAGGCATTCCATTAAGATGTCAAGGGGCATAATTGCTCCCTGGCAGATGTGAATGTGTAATGGCTGCTGGAAGTGACACGACAGAACCTCCGCAGGAGCGTTGTCATGGGTGCACCAGCCCATGTTTCATGACTGCAGAGCCCCCGGCAAAAAATGCCACCGTCAAGCGATTGCCGTGTGCATCCCGCGGCCCCACTCCTTGCTGTTCCGCTGACAGGTGGGAGACAGTACAACTCTGGACATGGCCAAGCCCGGGTAAAACCCGGGTTGCTGAAATTTTGGCCCGATTGAAGAGCTGCCTGCTGGCGCTTTAATATTCGTGTCCCCGTGTCATGAAGTCGAACTATCAATCACTCAGTTCTTCACTCATGTTTTGCGTCTTTCACGGAGGATGCATCACACTCTGTGTTGCTCAGGGATGACAGTTTGTACCGCAAAGTCGTACAGGGTTGATATTTTGTACACACAACTATTTAGTTTGCCTGTTTATAGTCGACTCGTGTATTCTGTGTGAGAGTTCAGTGTGTGTGTGTGTGTGTGTGTGTGTGTGTGTGTGTGTGTGTGTGTGTGTGTGCGTTGTGTGAGCGTGCGTGCGTGCGCGTGTGTGCCTGTCTGTGTGTGTGTGTGTGCATGTCTGTGTGTCTCTGTGTGTGTGTGTGTCTTATATGTTATCATCTTGTGCCTCACCAGTTAGGTTCCAGTGCCACTCTTAATGTCTTCTCAAGACTTTTACATTAATACAGAATAATAACTTTGGAATTCAGCAAGAGCTAAAAAAAAACGTTCCCTGACTGTCGATGTTACATCTGGAGTGTTCTTTGTGGTGTGCAAAATACGGATTGCCAGACAAGACTTATCAACTGTTCTTTTTAATATGGAATTAATATATGTTTATTTCATTTAGATTATCTTAAGAGGGGTTTTTTTTCTCTCCTTCCACTGTATGTAAGTGGTATCCAGTGAGCTAGAGAACACCGCCATTCCAACCTCTCACAGGATGAACAAAAAGCCATCGAGTCACTGAGACAACGACAAGACATTGTCTTCAAACCAGCAGACAAGGATGGGTGCATGGTGGCCTGGGACAAACAGCTGTACATAAAAGAAGCACACAGACAATTGTCAGGCACAAAATTCTTTACACCACTCACAGCATCACCTCTCCCTCAACACCAGAAACTCATCTCAACCACAGTTAAACAAGAAAATCAAACATAACAACTTACCGAAGACAGCCAAGCTCCTCATAATGACAGACACCAAACAAGCTACCTTCTACATGCTCCCTTAAATACACAAAAACCTATGGATGGACTGAAGGCCCTCACATTCTTTCTTAACAAACGGTCCGCGAACCCAGCACACACCCTCCCACAGCCACCCTGGTCAAACTTGGAGAATTAGTCCACCCTCAACACCTTTGAATTTAACAACCATACCTTCTCACAGATCAGTGGTGTTGCTATGGGAACCAAAATGGGACCATCCTATGCCTCCCTCTTCATGGGACAACTAGAACACCGCCTACTAACCTCTTACACAGGCCAACCCCAGAGCTCTTCAAAAGACACATAGATGATGGACTGGGGGCCACATCCATGCCAGAACATGACCTCCGCAATTTCCTCAACTTTTATTCAGACTTCCATCCTTCCATCAAATTGACCTACACTATTCCACAGTCAGTTAACTTCCTGGACATCACCATCTCCCTCAAAGATGGACTGCTTAAAACCTCAGTCTTCTTTAAATCCGCTGATGCACTCTCCTACCTGGACTACACAGCTTCCCACCACCGATCCACTAAAGACAGCATTCCATATTCTGAATTCCTTCGCCTACGCAGACTCTGCTCCAGTGAAGAAGATTTCACCATACAAGCGGCCAAAATGTTTGATTTTTTCACCAACCGTGTCTACCCCAATGCCGTCATCAATGTTGCTCTCAGCCGCAAAGCAGCTAAATCCAGAACATCTACTCTGGAAACTAAGCTCCCAAAGACAGACAGATCCACCGCCTGCCTTCTCTTCCATCCTCACACTCTGCCCATCTGCAGGATTCTGAAGTCTAACTGGCACATTGTAGAAAATCATAAACCTGCTTTTGAAACCAAAGCGATGATCACTTTCAAACGTGACAAAAACCTCAAAGACCTACTGATGCGCTCTAAGCTGAACAAAATCTCTACATTTAAGCCACCAGGTACTGACTTTCCGCCGTTCAAAACCCAACAGGGTGGACTTTGGTCTGTAAATCTTCATCCATTTATACTCTGTAAATAATGCACATTACAACTGAACCGTGAACGAGCCATATTATTTTGCTGACGCATGAAGATACCGTAGAGAAAATAACCACACACTAGCAAGAAAAAGTAATTGATTACTCATCAACCAATCTACCAGTAAATCAGTCCTTTATTTGATCAGTCACACGTGTTGTGACAGATGTTCAAGTCCACCACAGGTGATGTTGTCGTTGCTGCATTCATAAACTTTGTCTTGTGTTTTGTCTTATAACTATCCTCCAGTCTCCATCCCCCTCCATATCATTCCCTGTCTCATTAGAACTGTTTGTGCGAAGCCGCTTGCACGTCCTAACCCCTTTCCTCCGCTGTACCCGCTGGTTTAGACCGAATGCAGAAACAGAAAAGAACATACGCAGGATTTCGGGTCATATACTTTCTGTACCAAACATTCAATGCAGGATTCTTTTCCAGTTCTTTAACTGGATTACTAATTCAATGTTTGTCATTTGTGTTTGATGCATTAGCTATGCTTGGATTTTGGATTTGGCGCGCGCGCACACACACACACACACACACACACACACACACACACACACACACACACACACACACACACACACACACACACACACACACACACACACACACACACACATGCGCGCGCACGTACACACACACACACACACACACACACACACACACACACACACACACACACACACACACGCGCGCGCACACACACACACACACACACACACACACACACACACACACACACACACACACACACACACACACACACACACACACACACACACACACACACACACACACACACACACACATATGATGAATGTGAATGTAAATCGAAAAGGTTGACACAAATGGACTAATTCTGATTGTCAACATTCGATGAAGTCCGTGTGTTACATTCCGTAAACATGTTTGCTTGCAGTACCTTAGGACCTTGCAGTACCTTAGGACCTTGCAGTACCTTAGGACCTTGCAGTACCTTAGGACCTTGCAGTACCTTAGGACCTTGCAGTACTTTAGGACCTTGCAGTACTTTAGGACCTTGCAGTACCTTAGGACCTTGCAGTACTTTAGGACCTTGCAGTACTTTAGGACCTTGCAGTACTTTAGACCTTGCAGTACTTTAGGACCTTGCAGTACTTTAGGACCTTGCAGTAGGACCTTGCAGCTTACAGTTTAGGACCTTGCAGTACTTAGGACCTTGCAGTACCTTAGGACCTTGCAGTCCTTGCAGGACCCAGTCTATATTTAGCATAGTTCTTCTGGACTAGAATGGCCTAGTTAGTGCATTCTGACTGTCAGCATTCCATTACGTCTGTGTGTTACATACCGTAAACATTCCTTTTTGTGTTTTGGACCCAGTTTACATTTTGCGTAGATGTTATATTGGACCGAGCTTTTTGCGCTGCGCGGCTGTGCAACCAAGATGAAGAAAAAAAAAAATGTTTTGGTAACACACCTCACTTGCCGGTGCAGCACCATTGGCTCATGCAGATGAGCTGGCTCGCTGGAACAACAGTCATGGAACTCCTGGCTGACAAGAGCCTTCTGGGCAGCAGACACATGTTGTACGTACCTCTGTCCAGGGTGTGTGCGTGGCCCACAACACGAACTTGAGCGATTCTAACTCCAGAAGGAGAAGCTTCTCGGATGTGCCGGAGACCCTGAGGGAAGTTGCGCAGCACGCTTAAGTCGCTTAGAGCACCAAACAGTAATCAAGTCCCTGTGTCCCCACTTCCCCCAACTCCGACTTCCTCCCCCACCCCCCTCCCCCCCCCCTGGCTCTTATTTCTCTTTCTCTAAAAAAACAACAACAACAACAACAACAACAACAAAACCGCCCTGTCTTTCTTTGCGATAGTTTGTGATGAAAACATTTTGTTAAATGTTTCCTGAAGCGCAAATGCGTCAGATTTTCAGGAAGATCATTTAGAATGTAAGGGCTATTTGCATTCTGGAACAACGCGTGTGGGAGAAACTCGTGGCGCGTGAGGAGAAAGAAGTGTTTGAATTATTTGTTAGTGTAAATTACACTGTTCCCCGTGCGCCGTAAAGTCTTTTGTCTCTGTGTGTTTGTTTGGGTGAGAGGGAGCTTTATTTACATCTTCGTGTTGTCATTTATTGCAGTCCACATACAAAAACACACACAGAAAGTCTTTAGGCGTATTGATCCCATAATCTCTCTCTCTCTCTCTCTCTCTCTCTCTCTCTGCTCTTGTTATCTTCTTTCTTCTTTCTTTTTTTTTTTTTTCTTTTTTTTTTTTGGTGGTGGTGGTGGTGGTGACT
>JADBJO010002322.1:152500-157500 GCA_016801955.1 Conus betulinus
ACGATGAGCCTAACACGAATCGATCGACTGACTGCGGCGGTGATGATGAACAACACTTTGCCAAGGGCGAATGGAACAAACAAATTTCGCAGAGCGCAAATACTGACATTGAGGATGATTTTGCAACAGACTGTCTTCAAGGATCAAAAGATGGCAGACATAAAGATAATGTTATCTTTGAATCACAGCTAAAGATCACTGAAGCTGAGTGCCCTCCAGTCTTGGACAAATTTGCAGAAATATGTCTGAACAGATTCTGAAATTAAATGGGGGGAACAAAAACTGGGGGAAAGATCACAGGGTAAACACCGTAGTCATAAATGTGCACGCAAATCAAAGCTTCCAAAACTCGATGAAGAGACTGACAGACACTTCGGACGACACACGCATCTGACGGTAGATTGCTACATGTACAGAAACTGCTGGTGTAAGTGACCTCGTCTTTGTTCACTGCGGTAGACGAACTGCCTGCAATGGGGGGAGAAAATCACGGCTAAAGGGCCAGGCAATCTGCATAGTGCACAATGGAGTGCTTGGGTATCATGAGACGTCATAGCCCTGCATGCTGGGCATAGCTCAACAAGGACTGTCACAACGCAGATGACACCAGATTCAAACAAGTAAAGATAGTTCATCCATTTGTTCTGCTGAAATCGCGCCGCAAGCACCTTGGCGATGACGGCTTATCAAGACGGCGAAAGAATGGGCACCGTTTTTGCACCAGCACAGTTTCGGTTCGACGTCAGGTTGCCACCTACATCGTGGGAGAAGTCAAAATGCCGGGTCCGTTCCTGAGGACGAGCTGTCCCCACGCAACCAGTCAGAGAGGAAATTCGCAGAACAGAAAAGTGCAGGGTGGAAACCAGAGGCTTCGACCGTTGGAGATAAACAAGACCCGTACAATATGGACTTGGGGGGATAAAGAGGTAAACCAGTTCTGTAAAGAGGTGGACCGTGGTAACGCAGGAATAAAGTGAAAAAGTAAAAGGTTTATAAAGCAGGGCTAATTAGGCAAAGTAGAAATCGACTACCTGAATCAGAGATAATTAAAACAGACTTCGTCATTCTTACAATGGTGAAGAGGAGTAGATATTGATTTTTCATCAGAGCTGCATTGTTTAGGATGGAAAGCGCAAACACTGGCAAAAATGAAAATGTTTGTTTGGGCTGTCCAAAATTTGAAATCAAATGTCAAATAAATAATATATACTATTAGAAAGTTCTCGCTGTCACTGTCATGAAAATCCCGTTGTGTCGCTAAGGTATGAAGCAAACTACAGAACTACCCTCAAATGACGTCATTTTCATCCGTGGACCGATTTAGAGAAGTGCTGTGTTCCAGAGTTCACATGAACAAAACCTGGTTAGTATGGAGTCTGCAGTGCCCAGGCGACAATCACAGCCTGGCAGCGCCGTCTCATGCTGCGGATGAGTCTCTGTTGCACCTCCTTGTCCAGCACGTTTCACCCCTGCTGGAAGGCGTCCTGGATCTTCCACTGTGGCTTGTGAGGGCAGGTGGCAGTGGCCCTCTTGAGCATTTCCCAGCAACGAGGCTTATATTGGAGATGCAGCAGGTTACTCCATGCTTTCGATAGTTTCCTGCTCCAAGAAGGCGTTGCTAATCCGTGAGCGATGTAGTGGAGCGTCGTCATCCATGAGGGTGAAGTCATTATCGACAGCACCAGCTCAAGGTCCGACACAGACATGGTAAATGCTGATACTGTCCCTTACGGCGGTCATGCTGCCTTGTGAGAACATGTGCAGGTCAGTCTTGCTCGCCATGCTGATACCTCCCTAAACCACAACCGACTCTCCACCTGGCGATGGTACCTGATGCAGGCGCTTTGGTATCACTGCCACACTATGGGCACACCTATTACAGAAGTAGAAATAGTAGAATAAGACAGGCGTGCAGCCGCTGACCGTCAGGTGGTCTTGAGCCCACGCACGTCCTTTTTGTCGTTGGCCATAGTCAAGCGGCTCGCTTGTGAGGGTTTTTTTTCTGGCATGGAGCCCTGCTGCGTGAATCTGTGTGCGAACAGTGTGGGGACGGTGTTCTGGTGGCCTGCCTAAGATCAGAACACACACTGGCGTTGCTGTACGGAGGCGTTGTCGTCCTGCCTGGGACGACCAGAAATTGATCCTCTTTTGGGGTTGCCTGTGTCCACCATGTTTAGGGCTGAAGTTCCGAACATGTGGTGCCTCTACCAATGGTTGCTGATGATGCAGGTGCAACGTGAGTTTGACTGGATTCCTTTTTCAGTATGCCGATTAAAAACGAAAGTTCTTTTTGTGACGATTCCGTCTTTGCCTCGCTCGAGCCACCTCTCATCACTACAACACATTAACAGTAGGAAGACAAAACCCAAATGTTCACAGTTTTCATATACAGCCTAGTAAACGTGTAACATCAAGTGTACGTCCTAAGCTGAACCCATAATCATGTCAAAACTGAGAATTTGAACAGATTTGTGGTGAACATTTCCGATCCAACGGTATCAAATCGTGCAATAGGCCTATACTGGTGTAACGCCGAATACATGTGACTTTAAAGTTTCTGTACTTGGCAAATGTTAAGAAATACACTTGAAAGAGACTTTTTAGATGTTTATATGCGTCTTCAACGCCTCGCCAAAGGACTGTTTTAGACTAAGTTTCGATATGCAGTCCTGTTTCATGTCTTTCTTTTAGACTTTAATGTGATTGATTAGTCACTAAATACTACTATACAGAAAGTGAAAGTGTGTGTGTGTGATAGTGATGTCACAGTTCACCACGTCGTTTCCGACTGAGTAAATGAAGCCTGTCTCACATAAAGAGTGCCCTCTGCAGCCACTTGTAGTGCGGATGGTTTTGACTTTTTAGACGGATTCGTTATTAGTTGTTTTCTTCTTCTTAAATTGATGACTTGCCTCGTTCAAGTCCACGAAGTACAGTTCTGTAGTTTACTTCACATGCCTTTAGACGTGTGTCTTTGATTCTTCTCTTCGTCTATTGTGCTTGCCCCAGCACACGGTCCACTTGCCTCCCGTCTTACCATTCCGTTTATCTCCCCCCCCCCCTCCCCTCCCTCCCCAGTCGCCCTTGCTTCCTTTCTTTTCCCTTCTGTTTCATGACCACAATCTATTGTGGAAAGTATCTTCTTAATTACATGTTTAAAAATTAAATGTATGTGTGACAGGACACTGAACAGAATTCATTCCTTCCTTTCTTTCATCAGCACAAAAGGCTGCCATAGACTTGCAAACTGAACATTTGATTATGAAAGAATAGTAATGAATGTGAACTCACAGAAATAAAGTTTGTTTCCCCAATCTTTGTGAGACTAAAGAAAGATAATAGATTCACATCAAAGTGCATATAACTTTAACATGGAAGATTTAGGGCATGTTCGACTTGAGTAAACACACAATACTGGTTTATATATAATTTTTTTTTTTTTAATTGAGGGGATGCTTACTATTCAGTTCATATTAACGAGGACTCGCACAATTTTTAAAAAGTTCCGTTGGCGAAAGAAAATATTCAGTTCACTGTTTTTGTTGTTGTTGTTTTTTTTTCGAAATGGCCAACATGCTGTCCAAGGTCGTCTTCAAAGGTAATGAAGGCTGTTATGGCGCACCTGCATCAGATAAAGCACTTTTCTTCTGTTTTCATGGATGACGCAGTGCTCAAATGGGCGAAATCTGTGGGAATGAGTGCAGAATGTAAGTGCCTCATTGCAACTGTTTTAAAGACTTAGGGTGTTTTACACTCCCATTAAAATCTATACTGACTGTGGTCGCAAACTTCCTTCGCATGAATTGCTCATGAATTAGAGAACTTGCGAAACCCACAGAGATGATTGTTGCTAGTTTTCGTGGCGTGTATTTGGACCAGTATGGTTCAGGCACATGGAGAGGGACAAAATGGAGTACTTAGAGGAGATGAGTGTGATTATAAACGGGTCTGTTCAGTTTCAGCAACGAAGCAAAACAAGAAATTTTTTTATGGAAGCACTGTGGTGTGGTTTCATTCAATTCACTGCATGCCTCCCCTGGAGAAACCTATTTTGTCATGTTTTCTGATGCATTATTCATTAGATGGGGATGCTCCTGTCAGCTGGGTGGGACCGATGGACAGTGGTGTGAAGGAGAATGAGGAGAACATATTAATGCGTCAGAATTGAAAGCAGGACTGTTGGGGTTGCAGTTTTTCGACTCTGATACACAAGGTATCCGCGTCTGACTATTAATGGATGACACTACACCTGTTGCTTGCATGGATAACGAGGGAACAAATTATTCACAATGCGGTAATATCATATGAAAACGTTCGGACTTTTTGTGGTGAAAGAAATATTTAGATATCAACAGGAAGCAAAAATGTGGCTGCTTATGACGCAGAATATTACTCAGTGCTTATCTGCTGAAACGGGTTCTATCCATTTAGGAATTTGACCCAAATGGTTATTCGTTTGCTTCCGGAGTTAAAAATCAGCTCTTCAGATATGTTGCATGCAGATCGTCCTCTGGCGCTTTTACCGTCATTACTTCCAACATTTCATGCTCTAACTTCAGGTTTTATGCTTCCCCCCTTTGTGTGTGATTTCTTGGATGTTTCAGAAAATAGAAGTGGAAAAACACACAGAGTAATTGCATTTCAATGCCGGCTCAACCAACCATGGTTCCCAGAGTTAGCTAACATGCTGACAGATGAACCGGCGCTATTTTAGGCATAGGAATATCAACAACAACGACCAGGCAAAACTGTTCAGCAAAGGCAGAAAAGGACACCTTGTTAGTCACCTTGAGGAAAAGAAATGGAAACTCCGGACTTTCACAACAGGCAGCTAACATCATCTTGAAGACCAAGAGCATCAAAGCTATGCACGCTGTGTCAGAGGGTGGAAAAGTCGTGAAAGCAAAGTGATATCAGTATTATTCATCCGCATCTGAATGACGCTTTTTTTTAAAATGTGTTGTGTAGGTCAGGTGTAAACTACAGTTGTATTTGTGTTG
>JADBJO010002322.1:165000-172500 GCA_016801955.1 Conus betulinus
AATTGTATAATACACACACACACACACACACACACACACACACACACACACACACACACACACACACACACACTATATTGTGTTATTCATTGATTCTGACTATTTACATAGGTCAACAATATACAAAAAGTATCTTCTTGCAGCCTTTATTATGTACAAAAACCATATGATGGTATTAGACACAAGAGGTTATTGGTTAAACTGAAAAACATCGGTGGTCGTATACTTCGATTAACTAGAATCATTGTTAATAGGAAGAAATATCATAACGGAAGTAGGTTATTTGGCAAACCTTAACAAACTGAATATATACAACAGATGAATGAGAATTATTACAAGAAAAGACAATTCTTTTTAACAGCGGCTTTGGTCTTCAAAACCTACAAGATTTTCAAGAAATTTGCAAGAAATGAAATTGAGTGTAAGACAGAGGTCAGGTAAAGTTGATCTGACTCAAAAAAGCTTTATTTGAAAAAAGCAAATTGACACAATGCTAACTAGACCATGAAAAGCGTAATCGCCAGTAGACACGTTTGGATCAACAGTTCAAAACTGTAGTGCAGATCGCACTGCTCTGCTCCCAACACTCACACCAACAATGTGTATGTCTGTCATTGGACAGTTCGGGGCATCCGTGATCAGTAAATGCGTCACGAAAAAGGAGGTCCGGAAAGTGGAGGCCGAGAAATCGAACCCGCTAATTTTCACTACTTTTACTCTCTTTCCCACGTGAAACCCCAAAGGGAAGCAAGCAGACCAACTATTTCTAACTGTGTGTGAGGTGTGCAAGGTGTCCCTCTCACCTGAGGTCTCAGACTTCTTTTTCTTTGCTGTTGATAACAATGTTTGTGTTCTCTGGACTCCCATTGAATTAGTTATTTAAAAAGTCAGCACCGTCGATATCAGTTTGCTTACATGCTTGAAAACTGCAAAGCGTCCCTTGATGAGTGAATGATAAATTCAGTACAGTCTAGCTCGCATCAGTGAACCCCAGTAGATAACATTTTGGCTAAGGACCCCTAAATCGGGTCAATGCCGATCTCTGCCCTTGCTGTTGCAGGTTTCGGTATGCTGGAGGCCGGGGCGGTGGCCAGCAAGAACACGGTGAAACATCATGGTGAAGAACGTGGTGGACGTGGTCTTTGGCGGCATGACCTACTGGATGTTCGGATACGCCCTCAGCTTCGGCGAGGGAAAAATACTCCAATCCCTTCTGCGGGTTTGGTGAGTAAGTCCCACTCGAAGGAGAGGGTACGCTCCGCTGTTACGTCCTCGTTCATTTTCGGGAGATCTCATCGAATGAACTGCTGACAAAACGATGGCTGTGCATGGCCAACTGGAATTTATCACCCTCACATTCCACTCCCCTTCCCCCCCCCCCCCCCCCCCCCGTCTCTGCTCTACCACCTAAAGTAAACAAACAAAAAAAATCAGGCAAACAAAACAACCGAAGCGATGGTTTTATGGTTATAAGTAATGAAGACATCTGGGTATGTGCGTGGTCGGACAATCTGAACGACCCTGGAGACGCATTTTTGAATTGAAATCGTGGATGCCTTTGTGTTGTTGTTGTTGTTGTTGTTGTTGTTGTTGTGTGTTGTTTTGTTTAATTTAGCGTCTTTTCACAAAATAGTGTTTTTAGACGGATCTTGAAATCATCCTGAATGACATAAGTATTTTATCACAAATAGGAATACCCCGTCATTTCATATCCCCACCAACGTAATACCCTGCTTGACAGAAATAAACATCAATAAAGAATACCTATAATTTAATTTAATTTTTTTTTAATTTTCAAAACGAGCGAACCATAGAGCTGTTCCTATAGGACTCCGAAGAAGAGATTTAGCTGCAGTGACAAGAAGTGATTGATCATCAGTAATGACTTTGAGATCGTCATCTTTAGTATTGTTTTTTGACTGCCAGAGAATCGGGCAAATATTGCTTTGTGAACGGACAATAGAATAAAATATTGAACGTTAACATTCTATCTCCACAGGGACACCTAATGTGTTTATATGTTTGCATTTTAACGCATTGAGTTTTAGTCTGTAACATAAAGGGCTAACTTCTCGTGGCTCATTATCAATAACTTTTTGCAATAAGGAGTCTTTACTGTCAAAGTTGTGACTTTGTGGCTGGGCTTTTTATAGACTGCCTCCAGAAGATGATATCCCTCTTTTACAGATAATGGAATCTTTACAGTGTGTGCAGCCATTTGCATTCCTTGCCCCTTTCCTTGCCATTCTATCTGCCCAATCACTTGCTTGGACACCACAATGAGAAGGGACCCAACAACAAGTTGCATCAGAACCTTTTTGCATTAGAAAATTAACAAGATGCCTATATTCAATTATAATGTCAGCTCTTTCCTTTAGGTTAGTTGAAGTTAGCGACAGTAAAACAGATCTTGAATCAACACACAAAAGAATTCGTAATATAGTCATGGGAAGATTTGCAATATACCTTAAGGCCATGAGAATAGCTACCAGCTCTGCAGAGAAATGGAATGGTCTTTTCCCAACATGATAAGCTTGTTCTTTCTTTAAACCAAACCAGGAAAAACAAATCCAGCAGCAGCATTTCCATCATTAATCACCGAACCGTCAGTATATACCTCCAAATGGTTCGGATATAGAGCTTCAACATGCAATCGAAAAGAGAATGCTGCATAGTGAGGGCTATTTTCTTTTTTCAAAATACCATAGTGAACATTAAAATTTGCTTTCGTTAATTCCCATGAAGGAATGGGAGAGAATGGCGGGCACCTACATGTATCTTTATCGTTTAATCCTGATTTGTTTTTGAATGTCTGAAGTATAAGTGGCAATTGTTGTCAGTGATTTTATTTCTCTTGCCCTTTTCGGAAAGTGAACATCATGTGTGTGTGGGTGGGTGTGTGGATGGGTGTTTGCGGTTGTGGAGGTTCTTAAATGTATTTTATACATTATTTACTATCAAAGTGATGGAATTTAAAATACCTATTGCCCCAGCCTGCTACAGCACATCTATTTGATAATCATTAGTCTTCTTGTCTCACGGCAGCAGTGTCAGCGATGCCGTGCCGTGTCCTCGGTCACATGCATGTGTTCTAGCCTGCCCAGTCATTCATGTTGTCCATGGAGGAGTTCTCTGGTCTGCCTCTTGGACTTCCATCCTCCACAACATGCTCTAGGATGCTCTGGGAAAAGGGAGTCATGGCGCGATACACACCCGAGCCTTGCAGATTCGCAGGTGCTTGAAGAGTGACGAGGGCTGGTTCTTGTCTGTTGTAGACAAGCCTGTGGACGAGCCGCTTGACGCATTCATTTGTTTTGTATTCTTTGTATGAGATGCGGATAATCAGTTGACGCATTTCTTAAACGTCTGGGTTCTTTGTTAAAGATCTTATCGATATTCAGCTCTCACATCCTTGGAGAAGGACAGACACTGTTACTGACTCAAATACACATGAGGCAACTAATGAGAAAACAGTGGTTACATTGCTGGGTAAATGTGACAGATGTTCGTGGTCTCCACCCACTCCCCCCTCCACACACACACACATACATCTTTCCCCATTCCACCCCCACAAAAGGCATGAGGCTGTTAGTAGACCCCATCCTCAGAGACAGGGGACTTGTATGATCCATTGAAATGTAGGTAAAACACCAGCCACAGCTATTCAAATAAAACATTTTCGCACGGTTTTCCAAGTTATGCCGGCAGGAACAATCCTTCACAATGACTCAGTAAATACAAATTGTGAAGACGCTCACATGTACCTCATAGCTAAAATCAAAGCTTCGGAATATTATCCAGGTTTGGTTTTCGAGATTTTCAGAAGCGCAAGAGCGGAAAAGACGTACTTCGTGATTTTCAGAAGCGCAAGAGCAGAGAAGACGTGCGGCTTATATGATTGTATGAGTCTTCTCACTTGTCACTCTTGTAGTATCATCTTCGAGATGAATTTGGCTGTCCTCTGGAGTTCCTCCAGCCACCCTTACAACTTTCAGCGCATCCTTGTCCTATCTGGCCAGGTGCTGTCTCTCAGTTCAGCACGGAATTAGCATTTATATGAATCAATCGGGATACAATAATAACCCCATATTTCCTAACTCACTCCGTCCTACCACTAAAAGCCGTCTAGTGTGTGAATATCAGTGACAACGGTATGTCTTTGGAACATCCTTTCCCCTGTAGTCTTCCCTAGTAGTACCATCAGTTCATGTGTTGCGTGTGTGTGTGTGTGTGTGTGTGTGTGTGTGTGAAAATGAAGTCAGTGTAAGTTCACAAGTTCACACGCCCGCTGGTAAACGAGAACCTCTCCACGGAACAACCCGAAGCCATAAGTTCGCTCGGCAGAGGCATGTATCTCTCGTTGTGACTCCCTGTCCAGTACAGTGTGACAGTGGACGATCTAGAGGCAGCCCGAAGAAGTCCTAGGTGGACAACTGAAAGGACTGGACTGGTTACAACACCTTGTGTCTCACTGGAATCCCCTTGACTGTCCAGACGTCCCAAGGCCTCCCGTGGCTAGTGAATTAAAAGAGTCCCAGAAAAGTAATCGGAAGACCATGAATGTCTACCAAAGTCCAATGGATGCAGGATCCAGAATGTGTACGACAGATCCACACCAGACTTGGATGGAATCATTCATGGGCTTTATTTCTTATTCGTCCCAACAAAAATTGGTTCAAATCGCTCCTGTTGATTTTCGCATCATCTTGCCGATGGTTCCTGCGTCCGCCCTTTTCTGATAGGGATTCGCTCCACGGATCGGCACTAAAACTTGGCTGGTTCGCCCCTGGTCCATGACCAGTATTTCCACCACAAGTCTTCTTAACGTTGCTTCCGTGGGTTTCACCACTCTCCTGAAACCAACCAACCAACAGACGTATGCGTATTTTTTTTTTTATAATATACGCTCCCATATGGAAACAAAGTAAACAGCGTTTCTGGCCCAAGCTTGAAGTGAGATTGGCATGGACACTCGATGGGTGCGCACACCAAAATCGATGGCTTTCTCTTGCAGCCACAATCCATCCTTAGGCCTGCACGCCCGTGTAAATCCGCTTATTAACTTTTTTCGTGGGTAATCTTGTTGACAGGCAGGTAAACAGAGAAATCAACAAATGCAGATGAAAATGTAAACCCCTCGGCGACGGAAATCAATTTCTCAGCGGGGACCGGCATACTTCGGTGGGTGGACCGTCGGACTCGTCATCTCGGTGATCTGGGTTGGGAATTCGAATGTCTGCCGGGCCGTTTCAATACGGATGGGGGGGGGGATTGGGGGGGGGTGTATTTCTCGGAATCAATATATTATGATGATTCTTTTTCCCTGTAATTCCTTCGAATAAGACTGTACACCGAGGTTCCGTGTGTGAAAGCACGCATAACATTCTGCATACACGTGAAATCCCATCACCACCTTTCGTAAAAGAAGGCCAGTTTGGCTGTTTGTATGGATGATACATACACACGCAGCATTCAGACTCGGTCAAAAAGAAAACAGAAGAATGTGTGAAACGGTCATCGTCTGACCTTCGACTGAATGATGCGAGAAACGGGAAACGACTGAATGTAACGCCGGCAGGCGGGCCTTCAGGTGGCTCTACCCAGGAAGGCAGCCCGTTGTATACACCAGAGCGTGGATGATAAAGCGCTTAGAACTTGGTGAGTGATCGAGGATGGACGCTATTTAAGCAGTCACAAGAAAGAAGAAAAAAGATGGAGGAGAGAAGAAGAAGAAGAAGAAAGAAGAAGAAGAATGCTATTACAATAACAACAACGACGACGACAACAACAAGCACAACTACTACTACTACAAACAACAACTACTACCACTACTACTACCACTACTACTACTACTACTACTACTACTGATGATGATGATGATGATGATGATGATGGTAATGACAACAACAACAGCAATAACAACAATAATACTAACAACAACAATGATAATAAAAAGAAGAACGGCAATAACGACAACAACAACAACAATAATATAATAATAATAACAATATTAATGATGATAATAACAACAACAATAATAACAACAATAATGATAACAATCATAATGATAACAATAATGATAATACCTGGCCCCTACCTCAGGTGACTTCTTCGTGGACACGAACAGCGAGGACATGGGCCTGGTGTACGCCACCTTCGTCTTCCAGCTGTCGTTCGCCACCACGGCCACCACTATCGTGTCTGGGGCCATGGCGGAGCGCACCAACCTCACCGCCTACATCGTCTTCTCCTTCTTCAACACCGTCGTCTACTGCATCCCCGCCCACTGGGTCTGGAGCACGCAGGGCTTCCTGGCTCAGCTGGGGGTGGTTGGTCAGTGGCTTGTGTATGTGGGGGGGGGGGGATGAAGTGTGTGTGTGGGTGGGTGGAGGGTATAGTGTGTGTGTGTGTGTGTGGGGGGGGGTATGTGTGTGTGTTTAGTGTGTGTGTATGTTTGAATGAGTATATGCATGACAGTGAGTATATGCATGAGTGTGTGTGTGTGTGTGTTGTGTGTGTGTGTGTGTGTGTGTGTGTGTGTGTGTGTGTTGTTTGAGTTAGTGTGCATGAGTAACTCTGTGTGTGTGTGTGTGTGTGTGTGTGTGTGTGTGTGTTTGAGTGAGTACACGTATTCCTGTTTAATCAGTTTTGAGTATAATTCCTATTTGATTTGGGTTTTAGAGAAGTAATCACAAGAATGACAAGACTACTAGTAACGCCTTATAAGAGTCTGTGCGACATGTTTGCATAGATCTGTGTGTCTCCTTAATGTGTTTGATCATTTCAAGAAAATCACATGCCATCATAACCTCTTATAGAGTTCGCTACAATGCCTCTTTTCTTCCATATCACACACACACACACACACACACACACACACACACACACACACACACACACACACACACACAATCACACTCACTCACTCACTCACTCACAACCACCACCATTACAACAACAACAACAGCGTCAACAACTACAACAACAACCTCCACCACCATACAACCACCACCACCACCAGCAGCATCACACGTTCTTTCCCCTAATCCTTCCTGCCCCGCTTCTGCCCCTAGATTTTTAATGTCAAGGTTTCCAGCAATCACTTACTTAAAAAAATAAAATCTTTCTGTAATAGAACAAGTAGAAAAACGCTTTACACTTCAATCCAGTGTACATTTTCACGTGTAGGGGAAAAAGTTTTGCCACAGTCAGTCCCCGTCTAATTTCCTCTATTGGCCTTCTCATTGCTTACACTCAGACAAGCGTGGTAGTCGTCTTTTACAGACTTTGCAGGCTCTGGCGTGGTGCACCTGGTGGGAGCGTGTTCGGGTCTGGTGGCCACCCTGATGTTGAAGCCACGTATTGGCCGCTATACCCCCCGGGGAACAGTGGCCCGCTCTGGTCAACCCCGTCAACGCCATCATCGGCACCTTCATGCTGTGGTGAGGGAGGTCAGACTGTGTGTCAGAAAGAAAGAGAGAAAGAGAGAGACAGACAGGT
>JADBJO010002322.1:177500-190000 GCA_016801955.1 Conus betulinus
TGACTCTGGAAGACGAAAAACAACACTTTGATATCGAACAGACTGTGTCCTCTGTGTAAGAAAATCAATTATCCAAAGAATGAGCTTGTTACCCACATTTATGTTAATGAGTTTCTTTGCCATCAGATGTGGTTGTATGGTGTTGAATGCTGATGAGAAATCAATAAAGAGAATGCGTACAAAGGAGGCAGGTTTTTTTCGAGGTGTGAAAAAGCATGATGGAGAAGTGTGAGTGTGGCATCATCTGTTGATCTGTTCTGTTGGTATGCGAACTGAAACGGGTCTTGGTACTGTGTAGTATCTTTTAAAACATAACTGAGGACAATTCTTTCAAGACATTTCATTGCAACAGATGTGAGGGCAACTGGTCGGTAATCATTTAAACAGCTTGGGTTGCGTTTTTTGGGGAACAGGACACAGTGGCATTTTTTCATAAAACAGGAATTATACATTCTCTAAGTGACCAGGTAAACAAACGACTGTAAACATAGGAGAGCTGAGAAGCACACACCTTCAATTTTCCACAGATATTATCAGGCCCATTTGCTTTCTCACATTTAAACGTTTGAAAAAAAAAACTGAACATCATTTTCCTCAATCACAACAGAAATCACTTCCATCAACATCGTTTTTAACATTGCTTTGGAGTTCTTCCTTCTTCCTTTAATTCTTTACTAAAATCTTTATCATCAAATCTACAGTAAAAATCGTTCAGCTTTTCTGCAAATTGCTTCTGTTCTTTTGCTGTTTTTTTTGTTGTTACTAATATTTTGGTTTGAACATTTACCTGAACCTGATAAAACCTTTATTCCTTTCCATGCATCTCGCATATTTCCATTCTGGAACATGTTTTTCAACTTTTCTCTTGTAAGCTCTCTTTGATTCTTCAATCTCCGTTTGCAGTTTCTTTTGTACAACCTTACGATCGCTTTTATTGCCTGATTGAAAAGCTTTTTTTTTCTCATTTAGAGTTATTTTCAGAGATTTTGTAACCCAAGGTTTGTTGTTGGGAAATATTTTGATAGTTTTAGTAGGGTACAATGTGTTCACAGAAAGAAATGTAGCTGGAAATAACATCGGTGGCTTCGTTAATGTCAAAACTAGAATTCAAAAACAAATTCCAATCTGTACATTCAAAACAAGCCTGTAATTCATCACACTTTCTTGTGTCCAACACTGCACTTGCTTTTTAGTGATAGGTTGTGTTTTCACTTTTGGTCTGTAAGCTGGCAAGAGATGAATGGCATTGTGATCAGACTGACCAACAGGGGGGAGTGAAACACACTTGTATGCAGATGGTATATTACAGTAGCATAAATCAAGTATTTTATCCTTTCTTGTAAAACATGACACATACTGTTTAAAAGAAGGCAGGCTTGAATTGAGGTCACAGTCATTAAAATCTCCGAGGATAAAGCACGGTGCGTCGGGTGACATGGCCTGCAGAGCGTGAACAGGTTGCCAAATTATGCCAGGTCAACCGTGACTTCAATAACAATAGTAAAATCTTGTCATGTCTTACCTTGTCAGTCGTAATTTCAAAAAGTAGTACAGAAATCTTAATCATAATGTAAACTGTGATGTTAGAGATTGAAAAAGCAACATTCTCGTGTCTTGTCTCGTCAACTGTGCTTTCAGGAAAAAAAAAAATACAACGATTTTGTCATGTCTTACTATCTCTGAAATGTAATTGCAGAGATCGCCAACCGTGATTTCAGAGAGAATGCTGCAATCCTCACGTATCTTGCCTTCAGAACTCAGCTTTCAGGGATAATACATTTATCTTGTTGTGTCTTGTCTTGTCAAATGTGTTTACAGAGTTCATACAGCAAATCTAGCATGTTTTGCCCTGTCATCTGCTGTGATTTTAGAGACTGTCGACTGTGATTTCAGATACAGCAATCTTGTCATGACTTTCCTTGTCAGGTGTGATTTCTGAGATTTTCAACAGCAGTTTCAGGTACAATACTGTAATGTTGTTATGTTTTGCCTTAAATTGCCTTGTCAAATGTGCTGTCAATATTTTTTGATCAGTCTTGTCATATCATGCCTGTTTTTGCCTTTTCAGATGCAAATATAGCAAAGCAAGCTTGTCGTGTCTTGCCTTGTTTTGCATTGTCAAAGGCGTTCTCAAATATAACAAAACAATTTTATCATGTGTTGCCCTGACAACTACGGTTTCAGACATAATGAACAGCCTTTCAGTGTCTTGCCTCATCAGCCTTGCTTTCAGACACAACACATTAATCTTGTCCTGCCATATTCGCTGTGATTTCACAGATTTTCAAGTGTGATTTCAGACAGCTGATTTGTCATGTCTTTCCCCTGTCAACTGCGAGATAAAAAAATTACAACCGTGATTTCGGAATAATACATCAGTTTTGTCATGTCTTATCTTGTCAACTGTGATTTCAAGAATAATACATCAATATTGTCATGTCTTGCCTCGCAACAAAGCTTTCAGAGAAAAGACGACGATCTTGTCATGCCTTGCCTGTCCAGTGTGACCTCAGAGATAACAGGAGAATTTTGTCATGTCTTGCCAGTCAACAGTGCTTTAAGAGAGTCAATACACCAATCTTGTCTCGACTTGGTATATCTATTGTGATTTCAGAGATCGTCAGCTGTTATTTCGGAGGTAACGTTCTAATCTTGTTATGTCGGGCTCCGTTAACGGTTCATTACAGATATTGTCGACCGTGGTTTCAGAGATTACACGGCAGTCTTGTTAGGTCTTGCCTTCACTTGCCATGCAAATGTGCTGACAGATGTTAAAAAGTGTTGCCTCGTCCGTTGTGCTTTCAGAGGTGATGATGCCAACTTATCATGTTTCTCACCTAGTCAGCTATGCTTTAAGAGACAATGCAGCAATCTTCACCCGTCATGCCTTGTCAGTTATGCTTTCAGAAAACAAAAAAATTCTGTTTAGTGTGATTTTCAGAAATTTTCAAGGAAATTATACATGATGATTTCAGAGATAAAACGGCTATCTTGTCATATCCTACCTTGACAGCTAAGCTTTCAATGATAATACAACCATCTTGTAATGGCTGGTTTTGTCAACAGGGCTTTCAAAGATAATACATTAATCCTGCCATGTCTTGCCCTCTCAGCTGTGATTTAATGAGTGGTCAACAGTGATTTCAGAAGACTGTATACGTCTTGTAATATCTTGTCGGTCAAATGTGTGTTTTCAGATATAAGAAAGCGATCGTGTCATGTATTACCTTGTAAACTGTGCTTTCAGAGATAGAGAAGCACCTTAACATGTCACGCGACTACGTTATGCTTCAGTGAAAATACAGCGATCTTGACATATTTTGCCCTGTCAAATGTGATTTCTGCTTTACTTTCAGACATAATAGGGCAATCGTGCCATGTCTTCCTAACATAATACAGCAACTATGTAATGTCTTACCTTGTCAAGTTTGCTTTAAAGATTAATACAGCAATCTTATCATGTCTTGTCCTGTCAACTTTGATTTCAGAGATAATAATCTCGTCATGTCTTGTTTGTCTTACCTAGACGACTGTGGTGTTAGACATTACAGAGCAATTTTGCCATGTTTTTCTTTGTCATCTGTGCTTTTAAAGATGATAAGGAAATCTTGATATGCCTCTCGCCTTAACAGCAGTATCCTATTAGAGATGATACAGCAATCTTCTCATGTCTAGCCCGTCAATTGTGCTTTTAGAAATAATACAGCAATTCATAATGTCTTGTTTGGTTTGTCAACAATGCTTTCACATCATGTCTTGTTTGGTTTGTCAACCATGCTTTCAGTGCGGCTTTCACATCATGTCTTGTCTGGTTTGTCAACTATGCTTTCACATCATGTCTTGTCTGGTTTGTCAACTATGCTTTCAGAGCGGCTTTCACAACGCTGATCGCTTCCATGTCAGGGGGCATCACTGGAGTTGGGGTCAGGTGAGACAACCCTAGCTTTGTTTCTGTCATCCACGTCATCTTTCTGCCCTTCATGACAACTTCTGGTGGAAATGGCAACCGCTCATGGTTATGTTCAGGGTGACAGTAGTAGCAGTAACTGCTTGTAATAGCTGTAGCTGCTAGTTGTTTTAAAAGTCGTGTGATGAATGTATTCTGATCCAGAAGTTCTGTTGTTCAGCTTCTTCTTCTTCGTCTCATTGTTGTTGTGTGTAGTCACTAGCTTTCTCAAGATCGGGATCTGTTTTGTTTTCTGTCTGTATAGACTAAGCTAGAACAACTAAACTCAGTTTTAACCAGACTTGCTTAAAAGGTGGTGTGGAATCATGTCAGAAAGACCCAAGGTGGCTCAAGGAGAAGTCTCTTTATTATTGGAGCAGTAAGTACAAAACCATTTTAGCCAACAAAAAGGTGTAAGGTGGCGCAGGTCAAACCCATTTATTCTGGTGTGGATCCGTGGTCTGGATCTCAATCAAACAGTATGTTCACGATGTGTTCTGCAAGATTTTTGCACATCTTCCGCAGAACATGATCTCTGTGAACGTATCTTCACAAAGTGATAACTATTAACAAATTAATGTATAGTGTAAACTATCAAAACTGTCTAGTAATCTAAAGTTTGACTTTTCGTGCTTTGCATGCCCATTGTATTTTTAAAAAAGCACTTGATAAGTAATTCTTCCAGTGCGTACCAACTATTACTTCCCTTGGCGAAAAAAAAAAAATGTTTAAAATGTTTTCGCTCATGAGTTGATTCACAGGACGGATCTAAGAACTGTTCGACCTTGGTGGACTCCGGAGGTCTACGATCTGCCGATCGGCCGTCTAATTTCTTATGTATTTCGGTTAAGCTGTGTGTAGACGTCTCGTAGGTAATCAGAACTATACATTTGAAAACAAACTTGCGGATTTTTCGTAGTGGCCTTTTCGGGAATGTGCGGTTGTGGGTATGTCTGTACATGTAACCAGAGTGTGACTGGTAAATCTACCAAACATGTTAATGGTTTGTTGTTGTTATTATTGTTGTTGATTTTGTTGTTGCTGTTGTTTTTATACGTGTAGCTGTCTACATGTAGCAGGTACACTCGTAAAGCTTGACACGGCAGTCAAAGCCAGCACTCTTGCTGCTAGAAATGGCACACCTGGGGTGGAAACAATCCGCACGGGAAATAAACTTTGTTCCTAAGCTACATCCATGTGTGGTCAGCATGAACTATGAATCCATACACAGCTGTACACAGCCCATAATGCACGTCCACGTCTGTTCTTCGCATGGTTGATTTATTGAAAAGAAATAGTTATTAGGGCGTCGATTGGAAGTGTGCAAGTGGATACCAACATCTGACAACAAATTCCACTTTCAGTCGGTCAGATTCACGTTTCTTGAGCGTAGTCTTCTGTCTTTGCACGCACTGAGCTCAGAAAGAGAAACACTCCTCTCAGTCGCTCCCATTTCGCACGAAGGGGCGTGAAGCTTCACTATTCAGCATTGTTCAGGATCTGCTCAAAGCATAATCCCAGTAATAATGATGTGCCGAAACCGCTGATGATGAACGAAAAGACATCGGTGAGGCTGTGTGTTGTGGCGCGTGGATTTGATTCACTGGGAATGTCTCCTAACAGTCTGTGGCATTCAACAGTCTACAAAGATGTGTCGGCTACATTTCGTTTCCAAAGGGAAGCGCGGTGTTTTCACATTGCTTCGCGTAATGATTTATGATTAGCAGCAGGCATGAGCTAACTCACAACATCGGGGGGTATTCGCGTGACCGTGCCTCCCTTTCCAAAAGCGTGTGCACAGCGACATATCAGGTACTTGTTCAGTGTCGTTAACATGAGATTTGAATTACTTTTACTTGTGAGAGGAGTAATATTATCATAGAGCGGTGGGCCCTTGCCATTCAAAACTTTTGAACTCTTCTTATCAGAGTGACATTGTAGAGAGAGACAGACAGACAGACAGAGAAGAGAAGAGAGAGAGAGAGAGAGAGATCTATGGGTGTTTCTTTTTTTTAATTGTACACTTCGCGTAAAACTTCCCATCCGTTGAGACAGCGAAACTCTACTTTCAACGGCACTGGTATCAAGTTGTTTTCTTAGTCACTTTCTCTTCTGTCCTCCTCCCCTTTACTGTTGAAATCTTACTGTATATTTCACCTCTCTCTCCCCAGTCTTTCACCACCACCCGGTTCTGTCCCCGCACCCAGTGTGTGTTAGTCAAGAATAGAGAACTGAAGCAGACACCATAACGCATTTCCTCTCTCTCTCTCTCTCTCTCTCTCTCTCTCTCTCTCTCTCTCTCTGAGTATTTGTTATCATCTATCACTGAGTATTTGTTTAGATCATGTCCTAGAGGAAAGGATTGTGCGACAGGTGGGTGTTTAGTTAATGGTTGGGGTGTGGGGGTGGGGTTTTTTTTTTTTTGTTTGAAACGTTTCTTTTTTCATTTTGGAGGGCAAGATGCATACAAGCCTGCCATGTGCTTATTCTTTTCCCTCATTAAACAAATTTCGTTCGTCCGTTCGTTCTCTCTCTCTGTCTCTCACGCGCGCACACACACACACACACACACACACACACACACACACACACACACACACACACACACACACACACACACACACACACACACACGCATCACACACACGCACGCACACGCACGCACGCACACGCGCGCATACGCGCACACACACACACACACACACACACACACACACACACAAAGTTTACTTAATAAGATGCAAAGTTTGGATTGCAAAGCTTTCAAACTGGCTCTTGGTGTGCCGCATCATGCATCATCTTTGGGGAATATAACGAAGTAGGAGTATTACCATTAGATGAACATCGACCGGCTAGCTGTTGCAAACTATGTCTTACGAATTTCAACACGTGACAGCAACGTTGAGAATGAAGTCAGTTTGAGATCTGACATTAGTTTCCCCAAAAAGGCAAAATCAATTTCTTCACTCACAACTATGGAACTTTCACTTCAGATCTGTTCAGTGAGTCAAAGTTAATTTCAACGATATAAATCGACCTAAACTTCCCGCATCTCCCAGCCCGCCATGGGAACTTAAAAGAGCATCATTTGATATAAGCCATACGTCGATGAAAAAAGTGACAATGAAAACCTGATAGGCCAAATAGTAAAAGAGTATATTGAAAATTCGTATCCCTTTCATCTTAAAATTTATACAGATGGGTCTCTTTTGGATACCAAAGAAGCAGGTGCTGCATTTACAATTCCTTCATTGAAAATTGAAAAAAATCTTATTATCTTGGAAAAAAACAGATCTATTTTTACAGCAGAACTAACTGCCATTCTAATGGCTTTGTATTTTCTACTTGACTTTTCAAATCCAATATTCCAAGTCCTCTTTTGTGTCGATTCAAAGTCGATTTTTTATTCGCCCTAAGTAAAACAAACCCTATAGTAAGACAAGATCTGATTACAGATATTCATCACCTAATACATTTCTTGATTATTAGGGGTACAAGAATTAGTTTCTGTTGGGTCCTTCTCATTGTGGGATTCAGTTTAATGAGAGAGTAGACAGAGCAGCAAAACGGGGAGCGAAAAATACTAGCGGGTCGGAGGTTATCAGTATCCCATTGTCTATCCATGAGGGATACAGTCTTCTAGAAAATGCATGCTGGAAACATTTTAGGAAAAACAACAGAATTCGGGATGTTCTCTTGATACACGCATAAACCAGCTATTAACTTTGACACACTTCATTCTTTTATCAATGTAGTTTGCCGTTTTCTCGGATCATAATTTCGTTAATATATAAGATCAAACTAAACGCTTTTAAGACAAAGTTTTGCAAAAATATAACATGCCTTTGTGGTGAAATGATAACTAATTCCCACATACTTTTCCACTGCAAGCAGTTAAAACCTCATCTACCACCCTCTGCCTAATTGTTCTATGGATACAGTTGTAACCGATTTATCACTAATGTGTAAAATTGCTGTTTCATTGCGTCAAAGTCCTATTTTTTTCTGTTTTGTGTAATGGGAACTGGTGTTTTAGTAACGTCCTTGTTATGACCGGTTATTCTTCGATGTTTTATAGTTAGTAATCCATTTTTTTTTGCCGTTGCTGTTAATGTTATTCTTATAGATTAGGTTCGTCTAATATCACATAATGTGTATAGGCGTTAAATTGAAGACCTAACACACACCATAAAGTAACGAATTACTTAATGCTATTCTTTACAATACCACGTTATGATTGCTGTATCATCATGAAGACATCTGGCAATACTAACCACAGAAGATGATTTCTTTTTAAATATTGATAATATGATTCTCCCAAACGATTCTGCCCGGGATACACCGTATCATCAAGGGGAGCTACGTTTTTGAAGCGGCCCCGCTCAAGAGCAGTTTTTCTCCCTTTGAGTCCAAATGCCTGTCTCGAAGTTTGGTTCGTGCTTTTTTGTGTGTGCTTCGAATTCTTCTGTAACCGCATATATCTATATATTGTTTTTCTTTTTTCTTCTCTTGTACCTCTTGGTTGTTCTCGGTTGTTGTCGCTGTTGCTAATAAAACACCCCCCCTCCCCGCCCACCCTCCCTACCAAAAATCTGTACATCTATAAGTGTGTGTACGTGTGGGATGTACCCCTTGGTCGTTTTTGTTGTTGCTGATGATTGAATAAAACCACCACCCTATCTCACCCCCCCCCAAAAAAAAAAAAAAGAAAAGAAAAAAAGCTGGTGTGTGTGTGTGTGTGTGTGTTACAATCAGCTGCAGCAACAGCAGCAGCAACAACCAATGGATGCATAAAATGAAAATCAAAGCTTGACTATCAGGCACGGACGCTGTGTGTTTCCAAGAGAACTACTCTGCTTGTTCTAGGTAACTGTGTACCGCCGCCATTTGCCATTCTCCCATCCTCCCCTCCTCCCCCCCCCCCCCCCCCCCCCCCCCCCCCCCCCCCCCCTTCCCCCTTCGATCCCGCTTCATGCACGTGTAACTTGTGCCCAAATGTTAGGAATTTCATCCTGTATTACCATTACATGAAAACAGCAGGAAACATTGTGATTATTCGGTTCTTTTCTGACAGGATAGTTTCTTTTTATAGGTTAAGCTAGGGTCTCTTTATCACAGTTAAAAAGAAACGGTCCATACTTTTCATTGGGTGATTCTTTTTTTATTGAACCTTTTTTTTTTACATTTTCCATACATAATTGAAAATGACAATATAGGATACAGTACAAACAAAAGCATTAGGTGATTCTGTGGTTGAAGTAATACTTGAAAGAGAAAAAAATGTGTCCTCGAGGTATGTTCAAACATTATATCTATAAGTCACATAATTCATTACATCATAATCTAGAATTATACCAGAACCAAGTGTTATATTGTGCTGTTAGTTGTCTTATTTCACAATCGAAAATTACACGAGTTCCAAATGTAACATTTGGCGACTTGTTGTATTATGAGTACCTAATGTTACAGTTTGCCATTTATTGTCTAGGTTTCAATCTTAACTTTTTTGATGTTGCAAAAAAAAGGTATGTGTGTGTGCAAATTTGGATCGATGCTGTTTTCCCACATTGTGTCCTTTCTTATGTTTTTTTCCCCCAGTGTGCTTATTTTCATCTCTCTTCGTCGGCTTTATTTCTGTATGTGAGCAAGTTTTGAATCTGTGAGAGAAAAGAGTGGATTTAATTGGATGAATTCACCTCTCCCTCTCTCTCTCTCTCTCTCTCTCTCTCTCTCTCTCTCTCCCTCTCTCTCTCTCTCTCTCTCTCCTCTCTCTCTCTCTCTCTCTCTCTCTCTAAGTGGATTACTAGCTCACCTCTTTCTCTCCCTCTCTCTCTCTCTTGCTCTCTCTCGTCTCTCTCTTTGAAAGCTCTCTCTCTCTCTCTCTCTTCTCTCTCTGCTCTCTCTCTCTTCTCTTCTCTCTCTCTCTCTCTCTCTGAGAAAAGAGTGGATTTAATTGGATGTGTCTCTCTCCCTCTTCTCTCCTTCTCTTCTCCTCTCTCATCTCTCATCTCTCGCGTTGAATCTCCCTGTGATGATTCTCTTGAATTTTTATCTCTCTATCTTCTTCTCTCGCTCTCTGTCTCTCTCTCTCTCTAGGGAGAAAAGAGGTCTGGAGTTCTCTCGTGCTCTCACCTCTCTCTCTCTCTCTCTCTCTCATCTCTGAGAGAAAAGAGTCGATTCTGGTGAATTCCACTCTCCCGTCATCACCTCTCTCTCTCTCTCCTCTCGTCTCTCTCTCTCTCTCTCCTCTTCCTGTGATCATCATATACCGTCCTGCTGTCTTATTCACAATCCCCCTCTATCTCTCGATTTTCCAAATTCCTCGATCTCGTTCATCACTTCCTCTCTCCTCCTCGTCCTCTCTCTGTTCTCCTCTTAGGAAAAGAGTGGTTATTAATTGTTTTCTCCTCCATCCCTCCTCCACCCCCCTCTCTCCTCTTCTCTCCTGAGAAAAAAGAGGGATTTAATGTGCCTTCAGCTCTTTTGTCTCTCTCTCTTCTCTCTCTTTCTCTCTTCTGATCTCGAACATAATCTTTCTCACCGTTGGCCCAATTCTCCCCTCCTCCGGGTCCCTCTGCTCCTCTCCCTCTCCTCTCGTGCTCCTATCTCTCTCTTCTTCTTCTCTCTTGTCAGGACAGAGAGAAAAGAGTGGATTTAAATTGGATGAAATGCTCTTCTCTCTCTCGTCGACTCTCTCCTCTCTCGCTGTATGCTCTCCTCTCTCTCTCTCTATCAGAGAAAAGAGTCTTTGGTTGGATGAATTCAGCTTCTTTCTCTATCCGCTTTCCCGTTTATTCGGCTCACTCGTCGTCTCTCTCGAGTGAAGAGTCTTCTTTAATTGGATGAATTCACCTCGCGTTTCCCTCCCCCCCTCTTCTCGCCTCTCTCTCTCTCTCTCTCTCTCTCTCTCATCTCTGAGAGAAAAGAGTGGATTCATCTTATGATTCACCTGATGAATTTCTCTCTCTCTCTCCCTCCCTCTCTCTCTCTCCTGTCTCCTCTTCTCGAGAAAGGTTGGTTTAACTGCTCCTGAATTCGGGGGTGTCTCTCCCATCTCCTCTCTCCTCTCTCTCTCTCTCTCTGAGAGAAAAGAGTGGGATTTATTGGATGAATCCTCTCCCTCTCCCTCCCTCTCTCGGAGAAAAGATTCCTCTCTTCTCCTCCCTCCCCTCTTCCCCTCCCTCCTCTCCCTCTCTCTTCCCCCCCCCCCTCCCTCTCCCTCCTCCGGCTTTTCTTTTCTCTCTCTCTCTCTCTTCTCCGGTCTCTTCCTCCGCCCTCTCTCCTCCTTCTGTCCTCTCCTCCCTGCTCTTGTCTCTCTCCTGTCTCTCTCTCTCTCTCTCCATCTCTCTCTCTCTCTGAGAGAAAAGAGTGGATTTAATTGGATGAATTCACGCTCCCCCCTCCCCCACTCTCTCTCTCTCTCTCTCTCTCTCGCTCTCTCTCTCCTCTCTCTCTCCTCTGAGAGAAAAGATTGTGGGATTTTAATTGGATCATCCTCACTCTCCCTCCTCTCCTCTCTCTCTCTCTCCTCTCTCTCTCTCTGAAGAAAAGAGTGAATTTTAATTGGAATGAAATTCAGCTCTCTCTCTCTCTCTCTCTCTTCTCTCTCTCGTCGAGAAAAGAGTGGGATTTATCTGAATTCACCTCTCCTCTCTTCTCCTCTCTCTCTCTCTCAACATAGAGGAAAGCGTCATCTTAATTGCTCGTTCCCCTCTCCTCTCCTCTCCTCTCTCTCTCTCTCTCTCCCTCCCCCTTCTCTCTCTCTCTCTCTCCTCTCTCTCTGTAGAAAGGGGATTTAATCTGGATGAATTCACCTCTCCCTCCCCCCCCTCTCTCTCTCTGTCTCTCTCTGAGAAAAAGAGTGGATTAATTGGATGTGGATTTAATTGGACCGTCATCGCCCGTCCCCCCTCCCCCCTCTCTCTCACTTTCTCATCTCTCTCTCTCTCTCTCTCCTCTCCCTCTCTCTCCCTCCCTCCCCTCTCTCTGCCTCTCTCTCTCTCTCTCTCCTCTCGTCTCTCTCTCTCTCTCTCTCCTCCCTCTCCGTCTCTCCTCCTGCTCCCCTCTCCCCCCTCCTCTCTCTCATAGCGTATTCCCAATGCGCCCATTTAAAGAGCATGGGAGTGATGGACCCAACACTCAGATGAGCAGCGATATTGTCGAGTTGCATGTTCTGCACCAGAGGGTCAGACTTTTGGCATCCGCGCCCGACGGACGGCGCCTATTGACAACGGCTCTCCTCCAGTCAGAAATGATGTCTCATCCCGTGCTGCGTCGGTACCATCGTGTACCCCACTGTCGCTCACCTGGGCCGTCCCTCGCTCAGACATAGACAAGCTCGTTCCGTCCGTCAGCACAGACCCACCCAAAGCATGCCCTGCCCTGATTATTCTTAGTCAGTCTGGTGGTGTTTAGAGAGTTCTCGTTTAATCTATCGCAGAACCCTCAGGACACACCTTCCGAATTGCCTGCCTGCGACGAAGCCGCCAGAGGCGACCCAGTAAAGATTTCCTTCGTAGCGAACCGAATGGAAACTGAGTGCAAAGTATGAAAA
>JADBJO010002322.1:192500-207500 GCA_016801955.1 Conus betulinus
GACAGTGCTCAAGAACTGACAAAGTGGTCCATTGGACGCGTTCCCTATAGTTTTACATATTGTGTATTGGATTTTTTTTTTTTCACTTTAAATAATGTTTTCTGAGGTGGGGGGGGGGGGGGGGGGGTTGCTTTATTTGTTCTTGTTATTGAATCATACAGGCATGCACATGTTCACACACACACACACACACACACACACACACACACACACACACACACACACACACACACACACACACACGCACGCACGCACGCACGCACACACACACACATACACACACGCATGCTTGCGCGCACACTCACACACACGCACATCGTCTGATATCACTTTTAGTGGAAGACGTTAAACTGAAGAACAACACACACACACACACACACACACACACACACACACACACACACACACACACACACACACACACACACACACACACACACACGCACACACACACACACATATATATTTTCTTTTCTTTTTTTTTTAATGCTGAGTACTTTTTTTCACTCATTGTATATAGCATTTTTCCACTGTGAAGATGAAAAAAAGCGTTACAAACAAGACGCTAGAGAAATTATGAAAGGAGAAAATGGGCTTGACATGAGATTAATAACGATTCAGTACTTTATAATTCAAAAACTGTTTACTGCTGATTTTTGACTGTTAGTTTTCCACATATGGTAAAGAGCAGTATTGTACACTTCAGTGCAGGATTTTTTAACGGCACTGGTTTTTTTTCTTTTCTTTTTTTTTTTTTCCGTTGTGTAGTTTAGCCGAGAACTACGACTTGTGGGGAAGAACGAAGCGCTGCCTCCGTATCTCGCCCTCCACCCGCCCTGTCTGACCAGCGCCCCGTAGCTAGGTTAGTTTCGTTCACGTCCTTATCATCCTGCGCGCAGGCTGTTCTGTGGAGCAGGGTATCTCGTTGTTTTGGGGTATTCTTGTGTGTGTGTGTGTGTGTGTGTGTGTGTGGTGTGTGTGTGTGTGTGTGTGTGTGTGTGTGTGTGTGACACTATCAGCATCTGTCTATCCTTGACCATTATGAAATAGAAATAGGTGGTCAAATCTTCATATTTTGCGACGTGAGTTGGGTGTCTGTAGATGTTTATGCAAATATGTCTACAAGTGCTTTCATTGCTAAATTTGTACGTTCAACACAACATAATGCTGAAGATGCAACGGTATAGCACAAGTATATTCTTAAGTGACTGAACCTTAAGGTTGCATAAATAGATCGTGGACTTAAAGACAAATCCTGATTCATTTCTGAGTTTCAACACAGCTTACAATCTAATCTCCAAAGATGGTTGCTGTGTTACGGCCATAAACATCTCTCTCTCTCTCTCTCTCTCTCTCTCTCTCTCTCTCTCTCTCTCTCTCTCTCTCTCTCTCTCTCCTTTTTTTGTTTCAGTGAGGAGGGCAAATGCTTGCTAAAAAAAAAGTACCGCTCATTCAGTGGCAGTAACTGAAAAACAAAGAATCATTCACGAATCCTAAAATTATGTCCAGCTAATTATAATTTGTTGCAGCGTGCGTATGATGACCTACCGAATGCACGGACTGACTAAAAGTGTATGTTGACAGAGAGAGAGAGAGAGATGGGGGGGGGGGGGGGTGCGCGCGTTTGACAGAGGTAAATCGATGTGAGCTTGAAATTGCTTAATAGGATATGAAAATCCATTTCAGCAGTATCGTTGTCCATACATATCACCCCCCCTCCGCCTCCCACCCCCACCCCCCACCCCCCGCCCCCTCCTCCTCCAAAGTAATGTGAACTTTAATTTTATGACCACGGAAGAACGGTTTTTCTCCAGAATCGACATTGCACTTTAAAAGGTCAGGCTTTTCCACCAGTAACCACAACTTCGTCACAGAGAAACTCATACACGATTACTTCCCTTTGCACGAATCTGACGTTCAACAAGATCACACAAGTGGACGATCCCGGTTTGTGAACCAAACGACTTATCCAAGTAAGAACGACCGTTGTCATGACTGGTAACAGTGTGCTGGATGCAACACAGCGTGGAGGGAATGGTTTTAACGGCACAGCGATTGCTTCCCTTTCCCAGACTCGTGTCGTGTGTGTGTGTGTGTGTGTGTGTGAAAGATTATGTGCATTTTCCCAAGAATGATGTTTTTTATAAAGTCAACAATTGATAGAAATGGAACAAAATACAAAGAAGAACATACGAATGTAGAACAAACTGGTTGTGGAAAGGAAGGGATCATACATTTGTGTGTGTGTGTGTGTGTGTGTGTGAGTGAGAGAGAGAGAGAGAGAGAGAGAGAGAGAGAAAATTATGAGTGGCCGGACTTGCTTGAAATAATCCTGTAATTAATGGCTTGCATATAATGGATTGAATTTCCGGGTGGTTATCGGCTGGTTTTCTATCCAAATCATATGAACATTGACTGAGCTTCAGTCAGTTATCGATTGGTCTGTCACATTTTCTTTCAGTGGATTGGCCGTCAGCAGTCTGATTGGTTGCCAGGTCTGCCTTAACAGCTTTGTGTTGTTGGTTAGTTGTTCGTTTGTTTTCGACAAGTGTGACTCGCCCTTATCGTGACGGTTTTCTGGTGTGAGTCTGACAGTCCCGAAAAGGCTCTGTGTGGTCGACTGGGCTGTCATGATTAAACCTGACAAAACACGACATTTTTTTCGACCTCTTAGGTATTTTTCAGGCAAAACGCCAACAAATAGACAATGAAAATGAATAAGTTTGTCACTTAGTGTGATCTTTTCAGCGCAAGGTAGGCGTAGAATGAAAACGAGGCTGTGTCGAAACGCGTTGTGTTTTGTCTTGCGACTCGTTTTGTCCACATTTCTCTCGGCGGTTCGCTAACATTTGTTTAAGATATGTTTAGATTTCCGCCTGTAGACGTCTCACTTTGCAACTAACCTTGACAGTTGGCAGGTCTGCTAGTTGGATAGGTCCCACATCTCTTGAGTGCATTGGGTTGCAGAGTGTGTCACTGTTTTCTGGTTCTGTCATTTGCTGTACTGACGCTTCTGTGAGCTGATCGACTGACTGGCCAGACACTGCCAGTTGCTTAAGTGCTGTCTCAGAGGTAATCGGTTACGCGGTCAGTCAGTTTACTGGCACGTATGCTGTCGAGTCGACGAGTTTGGGCACAACCTAAATGGGAACAAGTTCATGTCCGTTAACGTTGTTTTGAGTGGACACCTTCGTTAACGTGAGCAAGCAGTATCGCTATTTATCATGTTGCCTCTCTTTACCCTCTTTTTCTTTTCCTCTTTCTTTTCCTTCTACTTGCTGTCCTACTTTTCGTCCAGGTCATTTCCTTCTTTCTGTTCCTTTCCTTTGCTTCTTCTCTTCCCCCCCCCCCCCCCCCCCCCCCCCCCCCTCTCCCCCCTCCCCCTGCTCCTTACGTCTGTTTCATTTTCTTCCCTTTTTTTAAATTTCTCTACGTATTCTTCTAAAACTTTGTCATTCATCTTTTTATTCTGTCATAATTTTGTATTAGTTTTTTTTTCTTATTCTTCGATCAGAGATGAATGTTATCAGAGATGAATGTTATCAATTATTAATTGTTAATAATGCGTTTATATTACACACCGCGCCAAGCTGATTACACGGATTTTCAAGGCTTCTGCACCGAATTCATAATGTTGGTTGTCTCCCTATAAACATCACAAAACTCCAACTTCAGCATCAGTTTCCCCTCTTGCTCCACACACAACGGCCCTGTACCATCACCTCAGTTCCTCGTATCCTCGTTCTCACCTTCTCCTGAACATGACGTTAAACGGGTTTCAGCATAATTTGGTTGGGAGAAGTATTCGCTGGGGCACGGAGTCGTGGGAACCACTGCTCGCAGCCTGTACTCTCTCTCTCTCTCTCTCTCTCTCTCTCTCTCTCTCTCTCTCTCTCTCTCTCTCTCTCTCTCTCTCTCTGTTTCTCTGCGTCTCCACAATACAATGAGCTTAGAAAGGTCGTTCCATCCTAATAGCTATAAACACCTGTCCATGTCTGAATCTGCGTTGTTGCATGCAGCACAAAATCAAGCTGTCGTGGTGAATCTGCTCACTTCTTTTACTCAAAGCATAAGACCATGGAAAACATTTTGAAACTTATTAATAAGGCTTGCATTGTTTAGAAAACATTTACTTTGTGATAAAAAGCTAAGGCCTCATGTATCATCTTGTATCCTAGTTCCCCCCTCTCTCTCTCTCTCTCTCTCTCTCTCTCTCTCTCTCTCTCTCCTCTCTCTCTCTCTCTCTCTCAGTAGCACTGCTCATATGTATCATTTTTCTTTCTTGGATTACTTCACTCACGTTCGATGATGTACGGATTGATTTTGAATATGGTGTACAACCCCAGCAACGACAGAAAGTACAGAATTGCCGTTAACCCCCTTGTCAACAGACCTGTCAGGTAATGATGATGAATAGATGGCAAAGAGTCTGTCCTCCTCATCCTCTTCCTTCTTCTCTTCTTCCTCCTCCTTTGAGTAGATAGATCTCAACTCCTCCTCCTTGTCTTCTTAGTAGACTGTTAGACACATAGAAAGATCGATCGATATGTATATGAATGCATAGATACATATAGAGATAGACAGATAGATAGGTAGATTGAGATAGATAGATAGATAGATAGACTGATTGATTGTGGTGTATGTTGTATTGTATAACGTTTGTCTCCACAACGGATTACTCTGTGTGGAATTCGACTTGTCCTCCAGCGTAATGACGCGGCATCACTCACTTTGCATTTGTCTTTTTTTTGTCTGTGCATGTTTGTTGTTATGTATTAAAGTGGATTTTCCCACAGAATTTTGCAGGATGGTTCTCATATTACCGTGGATTCTGTTATATATGATGACGGTATTCAGCATGCAGAGAGACTGATTGGCAGATAGACCAACGGTCAGCTCGACAGACTGACACAAGAATATCTCACAGGATGTAAATGTCTAAAAAAGAAATGAAAATGCTTCCCACCCACCCACCCCCTCACCGACTCCATCCCACGCATCCCCCCCCCCCCCCCCCCACCCCCCACCCCCCCCCAGCCCCCTTTCCCCGACCTGAACAGGCCACAAAATATCATAGGATGCAAATCAGTTTACAATATGTTCATGATCATTTTATTTGTGGTTAACAAGCACCAATAATCCGTTTCGCTCCTTGATTTCCCTGGCGGCTGTATGCTACTATTTTCATACACAATCCGTTCTGAAGTCGATTTGAAATGGGAAAGCTATTTCTTTTCAGCTGTGAAAGACGACATATACGCGAAATTACACTTCTGTTCCAGTGTTCTCAAATTGAGTGTCCTGTGTGATTCATCATACACATGCATCTTTTAGTTTGTTTATACTTAACGTGACGCCTAATTACCCCCCCCCTCTCTCTCTCTCTCTCTCTCTCTCTCTCTCTCTCTCTCTCTCTCTCTGACCAGCATGACCCATGATCCCGTCTGTCTGCAAAAAAAAAAAACATGGACCTAACGGCTCTTTCCCGCACCAACTCTCGCTCTTGTCAGTCTCTGCGTCTCTTCTGGAAGTCTGACTGTTCACACAAATGTGTGTGACGGACAAAGAACTCAGAATCAGAAACAAAGATTCTGTTATCCATTATAAAAAGGACATTTCAGTTGCGATAGCCGTCAAAATGCAAATGTACACAGCAAGTACGCGGTTTCGGCGTCCCCTCAGATCACGTGGTTTCCTTGCCTGCCTGCGACACGAAGCCATGGCGTTGTCTTCACAAACGGACAGAGAAGTTTGCTACGTTCACTCAGCTTTATTCTCAAGTGGCACCATCGCTTTGGTTCGTCTTTAGTGCCAACCAGACGCATACTTTTCCAACCCACTTTCTCCCTTTCCCCTCGTTCCAAATGCAATGACAAGTACCCACGCCCTGAAACGACACCGTGGGAAGACCTCCGTCACTTTGAAAACACCAAAACAACACCTCTTTCAGGTCCATGTAGTCTGGTTCATATTACGTACTATGTCTTAACACAATGATAGACACATTTGCGTGAACAGACTTCCAAAAGAGACTCAGGTCCATGTTTTGTGTAGACAGACGGGATCATGCCATTTTGCTGGTCAGAGAGAGAGGTGGGGGGAGGGGGGTATTTAGGCGTCACGTTAAGTATAAACAAACATAAAATGTGCATGTGTATGATGAGTCTTGCAAAACAAAGCGAAAGGGATTCCAGCATAGTGAAAAGTGAAAACCTCTTTGGATCCCAAAGAAATTGATTTACACAATCCTTTTCATTGACTTCTTATTTTCACACGCTCGACTATAATGAACAGAAGGCTTTAAGACTACTGAGGAGTGCGCTAAGGTGCGCTGGTCATTCACATAGCATGATTGTATCTGGAGGAAGCATGATTATGGCATGTCATGGCTGTTAGAGAATACTGTGTGTTAGTTAATGAATGCGGTTTGTTTTGCTTTTTAGCAGATGTGATTGGTAGGTTGGCTGGTGTGTGTGTGTGTGTGTGTGTGTGTGTGTGTGTGTGTGTGTGTGTGTGTGTGTGTTGTTCGTCTCAAGGAAGAAAGCGAAGACTTCATATCTTAAGTGAAAGACAGTTGATGTGAAGAAAACTGGAACGGAATGCAGTTTATGTTTAGGTAATGGTTGTTATTAATCTCATGGTTTTGTTGCTTGTAGTATCTTTCTTTTTATACTCTCTTCCCTTTTGGAAACATTTTGTAGTGTTGATGTAGAAATGCACTTGTTAAATATTTCATATGTAGCATTCTGAGCTTCATTGTTAAGGCAGAAAAAAATGCGTAAATCAAATGCGTAACTGACATGCTAAGTAACTTTTTCTCTGCTCTTAAACCAGTTGAAATAAATGTAAGTACATAACTGAAGCGCTGTCTACTTAACCTTAAAACGAGTGTTTCCTGTTTCAGTTTTCTGGCCAAGAGAGGAAAATATGACGTCACTTATCTGATCAACTCCATCTTGGGCTCTCTGGTGCCATCACAGGTAAGCGCTAAACACAGTCCCTTCACGGTACACCAGCTCACACAACATGCATTGCGCCCAGATCCAAGGACCAATCATAAGATGTTACTATTTACAGTACATGGAGGATGAAGGGCGGGGGAAGGGAATAATAGTGATTCATTATTCCAGCAGATTTTCTCTTTGACGTCTAGTCTAAATTACACTATTTACCTTGTCAGTATCAAAGACTGGGTCGATGTTAAACGGAAAGGAGCTGAATAAGAAGTAAATCTGTTTGAAGTTGGCGTCTCATCTCCGTTTCTTTTTCCCTTTGTATAATGATATATGAACTGAGCCACGCGATTTGCTGAGTGTTGTTAACTTTTCCGCGATTGGTTAGCGTAAAGAGATCAGTCCACATACTGCATCAAACAACTGGGAGAGAAAGAGGGGGACGAAAAGGGGAGGAATTAAGGGAGGGGAATCAACGTGAGTGGGGGGGGGGGGTCAACGTGAGTAGCATGTACTGATTTTAGTGTAGGGTGTGGGGTAATGCCGAGGGACAAATCGGACACGCCCGTGCAATACGAGGGCTCAGGTAGGAAAGAGTTGGCATTGCTGCAAATGACCCAGTCGCCTGTCGCTACACCATGTCTGCTGAGCCGTCGGCTAACAGCACAGAGGTGTTCCAGCTGGATAAACTGATAAAAGGATGAATAAAACAGAAAAGATTTGGAAGGAGGGTATAATGGACGAAATATAGCAGATGTCTGACCTTCGCGCTAACCCAACGGACTGGTCGGGACCTGGATAAAAAGCAAACATCGTCTGCGCCACTACTAAGTTGTGTGTGTGTGTGTATGTGTGTGTGTGTGTGTGTGTGTGTGTGTGTGTGTGTGTGTGTTAAAGCGTGCGTGCACGTGCACGTGTTTGTGTTTTTGTGTATGCCTGTGTACAAGGTCACGCGTATATATGCATGTATATACGCGCGAATGCGCGTGCTTGTACATGCATAGGTATGTGTAAATATATGGTTCCCGTGCATGTTAGCGTTCTGGTCACACAAACTCCTGCACATGTAAGTGTGAAGGAAGTATGTGCATATATCAGGACATGTGTGCATGTGGAAAGAATTGAAGACAGGTTAGACTGTAATGCCATGAAGGTAAGATAATGTTGCTTATAGCCAGCCGACCACAAAGGGCCATATCAGGGCTGTCACCATAAAAAAGATCGACGAGGTGTGGAGACAATTAGAGACACCAACTAGCAAGATCACGTTCACTTGAAAACGAGCACATGCCGTGTGCCTCCGTCACCGCTTTCCAACCACTTTCTTCGAATCCAGTCAGGTTGACGCCATCCTCTGCATAGGAATTTATATATGAAAGTAACACAGCCGACACCAAACCCAAACGAATACTCTCTCTCTCTCTCTCTCTCTCTCTCTCTCTCTCTCTCTCTCTCTCTCTCTCTAATCTAAAAACAGACTCTGTGCAAAATTTCAAAATTAAACCTGTGATCTTTTAGGCGTTCCAGACTAAAGCTCTCCCACCTGAGCTATTTCGTGTGAAGATGAAAACGTTGAAAATGTAGTTTGATATCCTGCTGTCGGCGTAGCAACCGCAAAAGGGTATTATATTTTATGTCCTGTCGGTGTGTCTGCCTGACTGTGTCAGTCTGTCTGTGTATCTTCGTCTGTTGGTCCACCTGTGTCTCTCTCTATCTATCTGTTCTCAATATGACTGAAAAACGGATTTGCGGTGCTACTTGAAATTTTGGCATTGAGTCGATTCCTGCAATGCCTTCATTTTGAGGCAACATGCCTGAAGATAAAGATGCTGCTTTGTTAACTAAAGACGTTTACAAAAACCCACGGGTAGGGGAGGTAATTCTGCTGGTGGGTTAAAGCCTATAGAAACTTTTTTTTTCTTGGGGGGGGGGGGGGGGGGGGGGGGTTTTTTTTTTTTTTGTTGTTGTTTGTTGTTTTTTTTTGTAACTGCTAACAGATTGTCCATTTTACTCGCTCCATCATGGCTTTTACATGGACAAACAACATTAAACGACATATTGATAGTGACCCCACAATCAGTACTGTGAAAAATTAAGTTTCATTGACCTTTTTTCGACCTTTTATGAGCGCGCACGAGCTCTCTCTCTCTCTCTCTCTCTCTCTCCTCTCTCTCTCTCTCACACACACACACACACACACACACACACACACACACACACACACACACACACACACATAATAAGAGAGAGAGACATGGGTGGATGGGAACACCACCTTGATCATCGGTACTTTATCACCACACGCAACACTACTGTGGATCTGTGTATTAGATGTGTGTGTGTGTGTGTGTGTGTGTGTGTGTGTGTGTGTGTGTGTGTGTGTGTGTGTGTTTCTTAACTACTAATTATGTATGTGTAGCCAGAGAGTAGGATGGACGTCCCACAAATATGTACTAACGGGTAAACACCGTTGGTGGGGAATTATCTTCTCAGCAACAGTCTTGAAGGTTTTAATTTGAATTGTTCTGCTCAAGCTCTGCGTCCACACTCACCGAAGAGATATATCCAAGGGAGATAAACATGCAAGAAGACGTTTGAACTGGTGGAGAACGAAACGCTGCATTCACAAGGTGACTGAAAAACGGTTTGCGGAGCTTAGCTTCACGGTACTCTAGGATTTTGTATCGGACCACAGAATTTCACACGGTCAAACGGGTCGCGATAATTCTAGGTTTAAAGAAAGGGCGCCTGTTTTTCATGTGACCTCGCATATGAACTTTGTGCTTGAATCAGCTGAGACAACCACACACACCTTCGTAGATTTTTTTTCTTAATGTATCGTCTTTGGTTGTTCTTAGCATTACGGGCCTTTCCATGAAGGGTGATAGTAGATGATCGTATTTGATGTGTACTGCTGTGTGTTTGTGTATGCGAGCGTACGTGCGTGCGTGCGTGCGTGCGTGTGTGTGTGTGTGTGTGTGTGTGTGTGTGTGTGTGTGTGTGTGTGTGTGTTGTGCGGTACTTGTGGTGTATGTGTTTGTGTGTGTGTCTGTCTGTCTGTATCTGTGTGTGTGTGTGTGTGTGTGTGTGTGTGTGTGTGTGTGTGTGTAGCCAGCTGTCCGTTAGTGCGGCCCTACGAAGGGGTGATAATCGGCATGGTGGGGGCGCTGTGCACGCTGGCGTGGGCGGAGGTCATGAACCGGCTCAAGGTGGATGACCCCGTGTCTGCTGTGGCCGTGCATGGAGCGGCTGGAGCGTGGGTAGGTTATGTTCTGTTATTGTGTGTGTGTGTGTGTGCGCGCCCGCGCGCGCGCGCGCGCGCGCGTGTGTGTGTGTGTGTGTGTGTGTGCGTACGTGTGTGTGTGTGTGCGTGTGTGTGTGTGTGTGTGTGTGTGTGTGTGCGCGCGTGCATAAGTGCGCGCGCTCGCGCGTGTTTGTCTGTGTGTGTTGGGGTGTAGTATTTCAGTTTTACGTCTATTCACATCTGTGATATTAGATGAAAAGAGAGAGAGAGAGATGCATAAATGTCTGTGACGATGCAAGTGAATGCATAATGTGGTTATCTAAGTGTATATGAATGTCCCTCTTTACATCCGTACAACATACCTGCAAATAATCGTACAGTAAATGCTTAACTGGGCTACAAATTAAAGAAACAACATTGAAGTCAAACTTTAAATCTGAAAAAACATCACACACACAAAAATGCCTGATAATAGTGGTAAATGACTTGAAGAGGTAAACAGTCAAACAGCAGATGCCTGCTGGTCATTCGTTCTCCACAAATAAATTTTGCTTCGTTTATACATTTAGTCTTTAAGGCGTCAAGTTTTAATTTATAAAATATTGAGATGAAATTTCGGTATTGGTACATATTTTACGCTTGTAAATGAGGAATGCTGTTCACATGTTCATGATTAATTAAATGAGTATTTTTATCAGCCATATCAAGCAACGTATTTTTGTAGTATTTTCTGAATCGGCACCAGACGGTTTGCTTTAATGATTAATTGACTTCAGGTCAAGAAAGGGGTATATTCAATACCATGGCGCACTTTTCATTTCTGGCTCCTCTCTTAGCGCATCTATTAGCTAGGTCATTACCCCAAATACCACAATGCGATGGAATCCAACAGAGGTGACGTCAGTTCCTTTACATAATTATCAAAACACGAATAAGATGGCATATTTCATTTACAAGAAGGTTGTTCAAAATGATATTTGGAAAATTTTATGGAGCGTGTGTGTGTGTGTGTGTGTGTGTGTGTGTGTGTGTGTGTGTGTGTGTGTGTATCGGGTGTCTAGTTGAAGTAAGTGTATAGGCTGTTACATGTTCCTTTGTTCCCAAGGTCTGGTGGTGGTGTGCTTTCAGGCTGTCACCTGTCCCCCTGTGTCTCGGGCCCTGATCATGGTAATGTACAGGCTGTCACCTGTCTCCCTCCTGTGTCTCAAGCTCTGGTGGTGGTAAATGTACAGGCTGTCACCTGTCTCCCCCCCGTGTCTCGAGCTCTGGTGGTGGTAAATGTACAGGCTGTCACCTGTCTACAGGCCCTCCTCCCCCCTGTGTCTCAAGCTCTGGTGGTGGTAAATGTACAGGCTGTCACCTGTCTCCCCCCTGTGTCTCAAGCTCTGGTGGTGGTAAATGTACAGGCTGTCACCTGTCTACCCCCCCCCCCCGTGTCTCGAGCTCTGGTGGTGGTAAATGTACAGGCTGTCACCTGTCTCCTCCTGTGTGTCTCAAGCTGGTGGTGGTAAATGTACAGGCTGTCACCTGTCCCCAGGATCGGGGCGGTAGGTGGGTTGAATATAAGTCTGTAGGCTGTCACCTGTGCCCCTGTGTCGTCTGTGCCAAGGTTCCCAGGATCTAGTGAGGGTAAATCTGTAAGCTGTCATCTGTTCCCTTCCTACCCAGAGGTCTGGCGGAAGTAAGTCTACATGCTGTCATCTGTGTCCCTTTTCCCCAGGGGGTGGTGGGTAAGTCAAAAGCTTTTTTCTTTTCGTGTGCGGCTGAAGGAAAAGGAAGCTATAAGAAAACGGGCGACATTTGGACAGCTTACTATGCACTACTATATCACCTGTGCGGCTGGTACCCAGAGTTCGGCTGTGTTGAGTCTGTATACTGTCTTCTGTATCCATGTCTCCGAAGTCTAGCTGAGGTAAGTACGTACGTAGACTGTCATCTGCCTGTTCCGCAGGGTTAGGCGGTGGTAAATGTATAGGATATCACCTCTCCAGGGTTTGGTGCAGATAGGCCTTGGGCTGTTATCGTTACCACTGAACCCAAGGGCTGGATGGAGATAAGTCTGCAGCTTTAGAGCTGTCACCAAGGGTGTGGTGTAGATGAGTTTTGTAGAATACCATCTCAGCCATTGTTTACCATCCCTACCTTCGACCTTAAGGACGTGCTATAGGTGAACCTATAGGACGCCCAGTGTGTCTCTGTGCCCCAGGGTCTGGTGGCTGTGGGCCTGTTCGTGGAGGACGACAACCTGGAGGACCTGACCGGGGACCGGAACGGCTTGCTGAAGGGAGGGGGCCTCTACCTGCTGGGCATACAGCTGCTCGCCATCGTCTGTGAGGTCGTCTGGTCTGTTGTCACCACCTTCCTGCTCCTCCTGGTCAGTGAATGGGACAGACGCACAGGTCTGTCTCTGTATGTGTCTGTCTGAGTGATTGGTTGGATCTCTCTGTCTGCCTGTGTTTGACGAGGCACAAAAGAGAGGGAAATAGTGTATGCTCTTGAGTGTGCATGTACACACACACACATGTGCGCGCGCGCACGCATGCACGCACGCACGCACGGACGCATGAACGCGCGAACGCGCGCACGCACGCACGCACACACACACACACACACACACACACACACACACACACACATGCACACACACACATACACACACACACACACACACACACACACACACACACACACACATGTATACACGCACTAGATGCACTAACACACGTATATGGACCCGCACCCCCCACCCACCCATACGAACACACACACACACACACACACACACACACACGCGCGCGCGCGCGCGCGCGCGCAACTATATATATATATATATATACACACACACACACACACACACACACACACACACACACGTGTGTACACTCACCACACACAAATACTAGCTAATGCGCAGGTCAGACATCTGCTAAGCCGTAGACGTGAGACCCTCTTCTCAAATCCTTTCATCTTAATCATAAATTCATTTATCCATCAGCTATAAATCGTGCGCAGCGTGGTCTCGTAATTTAGCTGATACGGTATAGCGTATATGGACTAGTCTGCACGCAGTGACACCTCCTCGATGAAACTGAAACCGAAGCGTATCTGCCTGCTTGTGTACGTTTGGGTGTTCGCATGCACTTTCCTGTAATTCTGCAACACCGCAGATCGCTCCAGGGTCTTCCACCTAGTTATTTCCGAGGACCGATGAAGCTTTACAGCCTGCAGTGGAAACCCTGTCCCTCCATTCGACCTCATCACCGAAATTCTAGTAACAGCCACACATTTCGCCATAGCAAGGGCCGGCACGGATATTACCGGCTGTAAAGACGCGACGGTGATAGTCGTAATAGGACCCACAGCGATTGGGAGATTGGAATCGTGTATATATATATATATATATATATATATATATATATATATATATATATGCGCAGGCATCACAAAAAGTATTGTTTTTCGTCCAGATGAAAAGGGGAATGAAGGGACAATGAAAAGAGACCTGGAAATAAAAGCCGCGTTTTAACAATCCGGCTTTTGTTCCCACAAGCGATTGAGGTTGAGGTTATAAGTACGTAAATACTTTGATACACAATTAAGTACGACGATTCTACAATATGAAACGTATTGATCAAAACAGAAGAAATACAGTTGCTGATGATTACAATAAACTGCATGCACGAGCGCGCGCGCGCGCACGCACGCGCGCACGGGCACACACACACACACACACACACACACACACACACACACACACACACACACACACACACACACACACACACTCGCGTTTGTGCGCGCTCACAAGCACGCTCGCACGCACGCATACATACGCACGCATACATAGAACATACATACAAAACACACACGCATACATACACACACGCGCGCGCTTGTACGCGCACACACGCACGTTCGTGTGCACGCGTACACACATACATACATACATACACACATACATACATACATACATGCATACATGCATACATACATACATTCATATGCAGTGTAGGTGCGCGCTAACGCGTTGCTTTGTAACACGAGAGAGAGAGAGAGAGAGAGAGAGAGAGAGCCAGCGGACAGAATGCCGATGAACCCAGTATTCAGTTGTTTTTCTCTACTACAGAAGCTATTTGAAACCATACCCATACTGAAAATACAACCAATGATTGAAACATTGACTTTCTCGTCAGGAAACGCGAGAAATCGGAGATCGATCGTGCAGACATGGTTTTACTTATTGTTCAGTTTTTTTTTCAGTCAAATGTTGATAACACTGGTATGGACATCGTCATCATTTGACCAGATTTTTGTGTGCGTGAACTCTGAACAACTCGCCCGTCCTTTAACGCATGTTGCCGAGCAGGCTTTTCGAAAGAGCGGACAGCGGTAACATTGTTTGTTACTGTTACTGTAGTTTTGTCAGTTATTTTTTTATACACCCTGCTGACAGATTCATGAACATACTTTTTTTAGTATTTTTAATTCTTTACATAAACTTGTTGCAACATTTTGTGATTCTTTGTGAAGATTTGGTCCTACTAAAACAGGCTTCGCGAACTGAAAGACCTGAACATAGATACTTTGACACACATGATGAAATTGAGTTCACCGGCATCAGAAAAAGAAATGAAAAGTTATGCATGACTGAAATGCAAGCCTTGTTTTGATCATGCATGCATAATTTGCGAGAAAATTGACACAACATACCACTAGGCATGCTCGCGGTCAGCGATCAGTGACGCCGAAGGTGGTGGGTAGATGTTGACGTCATCATAGATGGTGTGGGATATGGGAAGTGCA
>JADBJO010002322.1:210000-225000 GCA_016801955.1 Conus betulinus
GTGAGTGCTTGCTCACACTCAGGTGTGAAGACTGGATCCACAGACTCGGCGATCATCCACGGGAGGGTTCGTTGCTTCGTTGAGAGTGTTGGTCTGTCTTCATCGAACAGTACAGATTCCTGGATCTCTCAGGACTTTTGAGAGAACATATACTCATGCAATATTTACACAGAAAAAAAAATTGCAGGGACTTTGTTCGAAAAAGAAAAAAACAACTGCACGAACTTTGTTAGAAAAACAGCAGCCACAGTTGATTTGAATTTCTGTTGTTCTAAATCGATGAGCAAACGCCAACGTCATTCATGAAAGCAGATGATGGAGCATTTTGACTAGGAGTTCCATTTACCCTCAGAGCTATTGCTTATTTTTGTATAACGGGAAGCACACAGACTTCATCCCCTCCCCCCTCCCCCAACTACACATCAAGATATGTGTTGCGTTGTATGTACTAAATCAGGCAACAGCCAGCCGTTATTGTGGTGATAGTCACGACTTAAACTTGGATCAGGTAACATTTATGCTTTAAGAAAATAGCTGTGATACTGTGACGTCTATGCTTTCTTGATAAAGGTGTGATTAGGTAACATCTGTGTGTCATTAGATAATCCGTTATCAGGTAATCTCCATTCTAAATGAAATGAGCTGTGACTGAATTACATTTATGTTTTGTGAAATGAGTCGTGATTAGGCAATATTTGAATGATGAAATAAGTCGTTATCTGGTAATATCCATTCTTAATTAAATTACATCCAATTGAGTAATATAATATATATATATATACACATATATACACACACACACACACACACACACACACACACACACACACATATATATATATATATATATATATATATATATATATATATATATATATAATGAATACTAAAGCGTGTTATATTTAATTAGTTTTATTCAAATCATTTTATTCAGATCATCCTGTTGACGTCGTTTTGTTGAGGCGGTGTGAGAGTTTTAGTGAGAATTTTACCTGTGAATATATCTATCTATCTATCTATCTATATATATATCTCTATATATATATATATATATATATATATATATATATATAATAAAACAATAAATTCCAAGGATAAGTACCGAGCACCATTCCAGCAGCTTACAGAGCAGCTAGGTGTTGCAATGACTGCAGGATATATATATATATATATATATATATATATATATATATATATATATATATATATATATATATATATATAGTGAATAGATCCATTTCTACAGGGTCAAAGGGTCGAGGGCTTTTGTTAGATCAGAGGATAAAAATCTGGAAACAACTTTTGTGTGATATTGAACGAGGTTTTTTTTTTTTCTTTGACATGAAACCATTCCGACGTCTGTGACCTACGAATGCTTTTTGCAAAATAACAGATAAATTATTCTGTCTCTGTCTGTGTCTCTTTCTCTTTCTCTCTGTCTGTCTGTCTGTCTGTCTGTCTGTTTCTCTCTCTCTCTCTCTCTCTCTCTCTCTCTCTCTCTCTCTCTCTCTCAGTGTGTGTGTGTGTGTGTCTGTGCGCGTGCGTGCGTGCGTGTGTGCGTGCGCGCGCGCGCGCGCGCGTGTGTGTGTGTGTGTGTGTGTGATTGACTAGTGTGCGCGTGGTGACGACCTTTACTCTGTGTAAGGTAGTGTTGCCAAACAATGTCGGTCTGACCCATTTTCTTTCTTGAACTGCATTCTACGCCACTGCCAGACTTGGCAGGCGTAAGTTAGCAGCGTAATTTGCTTCCAGACGAATTATTAACGGATGCTGAAGGAGATCAAGACGTTATCGATTTTAGAGGTCGCTGACTTTCAAAACACTTTCAACAACACAAAATGGCGTCTGTCCGCTCTCCTCGGAGAGTTGTGATGAAAGGCGGATCCGTGATAACAAAGACGTGCTCTTGGTATCTTGGCCTTTCATCTGCCCGCAGAATGATAGAGACAACCCGCAGTCATGGATGCGACGTTCGGAGAGTGCTATTTTAGCCAGCTTGCAGGGGTTTGTTTCGGGTTTTTGTTTTGTTTTTTTTTTTTTTTTGTTTGCTTGTTGTTTGTTTGCTTGGGATCGTATTTTCAGACCAGCATATTTTATCAACATACAGATGAATAAGCTTTACGAGGAACTAAAATGTATTTAACGTTTTATGTGACACAGTGTGGTTATCTTTGGCAAGTTTGTTGTTGCGACTAAGAAGGATCAGACTTATTCTAGACACATCAGTGGGCTTAACGTCGATTAAATAGACTAGCAGATGGCAGTTGGTTCCAGTCTCTCGTTTGATCGATCTGGACAGAAAAAAACAAATTGGGATTCAGGCAACAAGTTCAAAGTCTTTAATTTCAGCAGATAATTCACGAATTAATGCTCAGTGACATTCACCATGGCCCCAAAACAAAGCATGTCCCCCCACACACTTTCACACACTTTCACTTTCTGTTCTCTCTGTCTACACTCGCTCATACTATCAATTGTTTATGGAGGATCATCGCATCGAAAGTTCCAGAAACATGAGGCTGGCCCAGGCAATCCGTAATCATGAAGTATTCTGGAATGTTCGAGAATTATGACGTAGCACAGCCGATCAAATAGGCATGCAACTTGCCACAAGGCCAATAAACATCATGTGTAATGTCCATTACAATGATAGGAACGTTCAAGGAGCAAAGTCTGATGGATTCTGGCTCTTTGTACCTTATTCCTTCCCAGTTTGTGCATGCGTCATTCTGTCAACGAACGTCATATGAAACTTAACCCGTAGGCTTACAAAGCGAAACCCAACACACCTAGACCTGAATCGACCGATCATCATGATGATGATGGTAATTGAAGTCAAAATGTATTGTCTTACATGGTTTTTTTTTTTTTCCGATACAGACTGAATAATGATTTGGCATTTTGTTTTGCTTCGTTAACTCCACGAAGTTTGTTGCTAGTTCTACCGTCTCAGATGTTTCATTTTCGCTCAGAATATGCTCGAGAACGTTACAACTCTGGTAGGGTAAACCAGGAGTGTAAGTATGCCCTGTTGCGTTGTCGGAGACATGACCTGAAATCGCCCGACAGCAACAATGTTAAGGGGTACTTCAACCTCAGGCAAATCATCTCAGTGTTTACACACTACTTATATATTGAAAGTGTCATTGCCTGTGTTCACCGAAGGGATGGGTAATGGAATCCTCTCTATACTCAACAATGGGACACGTAACATTTCAAAAGAGACTGACGGTACAAATGGGATAATAGAATACTGTTGAAGCACTCAGTCTGCAGGAAAGATCATGTAACAGGGATTAAGGATGGCCGTCACAGGAATCATTCTACAGATGGAACAATGGACGATTTTTAAAGGATTCACACGAGTGAAGGGGTGACGGAACACTTTCAAAACATCTCTGCAAATAGGTGTCGTGCACCTAAGAATCCACCTAAAGAAGGACAGTGGGAGAATTTTAGCGGACTCACTTTGTAGACGGGATGATGAAATACTTTTAGAGGGTTCAAAGAAAGAATAACGGAAAAGCTTCTAGGGATTTATCAGGCAGACAGAAGATAGAATACAAATGAATAATTCTCCAGAAGAGATAATGGAAGATGAAAAAAAACACTTCTTTTTCCCAAAGTGGGAATTACAGATAAAGAATTGTTCTACAGAGAATACAACTGAATTATTCTGGTAAGGATAGGAGAAATGTTTTATTCTGCAAAAGGGAACGAGGTGTGGAAGGTAAAACATTTATGTTATAGAAGTGGGAGTAAACGACGAAAGGCGAATGAATCCTTCACAGAAAGGAGGGAAGAGGTATTTTGAAGGATATGTCTATACATTTATACTCTACAGAGGCGGAGACAGAATGGAAACCAGAGGGGATAACGGAAGTGTGCTTAGGATGCAGTCTCAGAAATGTTAGTTGAAGGCTTTCTTAGGATAACCTCTACAGAATGAATGATCAACGAAGAGCTAGAGGTGCAGACTGCACAGTAGATGATAGAAAAATTGCTAAGGATCTATTCTACAGAGCAGGTGACGTAGGAATTAGTAAAGATGTACTCAACAATGTGGATGATGGAATATTGTTAGGAATGCTCTCTATAGAATGGATGATGGAAGAATATCTAAGGATGTACTCTCTAGGATGGATGGTGGAAGGACAGCTATGGATATACTCTCTCGGATGGATGGAAGAATAGCTAAGGATGTCCTCTGTAGGGTGGAAGGTGGAAGAATTGCTGAGGATGCATTCTGCAGAATCGACGATCAAAGCATTCAGTTGATACACACCACAGAATGAATGATCGACTAATTGACGGGCATGCAGCTGCAGAACGGAGGGTCAATGAGTTGCTGAAGATGCGCTCTACAGAATGGATTACAGAAGAGAAACTAATGATATACTCACTCTGCGGAGGGAGTGAAAGGATGCTCTCTCTACAAAGTTGATCATAGAAGAGTCACCAAAGATGCTCTCGGTAGAGTGAATGACAGCAGAACTGCTGAGAATATATTCCAAAGACTAGGTAACGAGAAAACAGTTGCTATGGATACACTGTGCGGTGGAAATGTGGAAAGAATAGCTAAGAGTAACTTTACAACATGGACAATGGAAGTGTTATTAAGGACACGGTCTTTGGTGCGCATAGCGGAAGAAGAATTGTTGGGCTAAAGATTCACTCTACTAAATGGACCGTGGAAGCATTGCTAAGAATGCACTCTGCAGAACAGATAATAGAAGAATTGTGAAGGTTTTATCCCCCAAATTGGATATTGGAAGAATTGTTAAAGATGCACTCTACAAAAAGTATACTGAAAGAATGACTAAGGATGCATCCAGCAGTATGGGTGATCAAACACAGCTAAAGACGCACTCTTCTTCAGCCTTGATGATGGAAGAACTGTTAAGGGTTCAATCCACAGAATGAACGATGGAAGAATTGCTAGGGGGTGCACTCTGTTGTTGCAGATGACGGAAAAATTGCTGTAAGCGCTCTTTACAGAAAGGGCAATGGAAGACTGGCCTCAGAGTCACTTTGCTGATGGTTTGGCACAGGCAGATCGATCAGTTCATGTCCACCGGTAGCGGTTCAAGATTTCAGCAAACTCAATCTGAAGGGCCTCCACAGGCGCCTAGAGGTTCGGAACTAGCGGAGTGGTGGGTGGCTTAGTTGCTCTCAACAGGCGGAGTAAAGGTCAAGCGTGCCACACGCCTTAGGGGGAAGAGAGATGGGGGCCAGGTCAGTGGTTCCACAATTTTTGTGAGGGTGCTTTTCCCCTGCTTCCTTTTATCTTAGCGAGGAGCCGGATATCGTGCGTCTTGTCTTTGGAGTGAGACAGGGTAGGGGGAGGGGAGGGGCAAGGCAGATGGAGTAAAGTGGTTGCCGTTGGATTGCGGCGACACGAAAACAGCGGAAAGAGCAACGTGACTGTCACACATAGAAATCTGAAATGGGTGGAATATGTTATGCAATCATAAGCGCATGTGCTTGTGAAACAATACCATACCTTCGAACAATACAGCGTAAAGCAAAACAAAAAGAAACCTCACTGAAAACACGACTTACGTAAGGGAGTTGAAGGAGCAAAATTTCGGTTAACTTGCCAAACCTGTCCCGTCTCTAGTCCTCTTCTTTGCTCTAAAATGCGGGACATTTGCGATTCAAAAGGGGCAGTTTGATATTTTGGATGACAACATGCTGACAGACAAGAAAATGATTTGGATGTCAGGTGTTTTGAAAGACTGTTAGTACTTGTTGAATTAAAACATATCACACGTTATATCGCAAACCTTTACACATACAAAACAAACGCAGATTCACAATGTACAGATGCCGACGAATGTTGCCTTTATCGCCACTGTTACTTCTTTCTGTGTGTAGTTGTTATATCAGTGAATGCCATGATCACAAACACTGCACATGTTTAATAAAACGTGTGACCTGTCTTGAAACTGCACTTAAAGAATATATTTGTGACTTGTCTTGAGACTGTGCACATAAAATGTTTTGAGATCGTGCATGTGCATATGAGATACATGCGTAACTTCTCTAGCGATGTGCATGTAAAATGCATGTGCGGTTTGTCTTAAGACTGAGCATTCTGTCTTGAAATTGCGCATGTAAGGTATATGCGTGGCTTCTCTTGAGCATGCGCAGAAGGTGTATGCGTAACTTGACTTTAGACAGGGCATGCAAGATACATGCATTATCTACTGACTGAGTATTTAAGATACAGGCTTGACTCGTCTTAAGACTGGGTATGCAAAATACATGCGTGACCTGTCTCGAGACTATGCATGTGAAATATGTATATGTCCCATGTTAGCACGATCTTCAGTGCCATGCTGGTAATGATTTATTTCTCGACGTCCCATGACAGTAGCATCTTCAGTATCGTGCTGGTTATGATTTATTTCTGGTTGTCCCATGTCAGTAAGATCTTCTCTCTACAGTGCTGGTTATGATGTATTTTTATGACTCCATAACAGCAATTCATGTACCATGCTGATACTTATTCAGTTTTTTTTTTCCTCCTTGTCAGTAAGATTTTCTGCACCGTGTTGGTAAATGATTTATTTTTGCTATTCCATGGCAATTAATCTCTGAGGACATCGGGCAGCAAGGGGTTTCCATAGGCCCTCTGTCCTTAAGCCCAACAGTGAAGAGGATGCAACCAGTCTAATTACGATACTAATTGGTAATATCTGTAACAGAATCACTGTGGAGTTTACATGTTGTTAGGCCATGCACCGATCGGTCGCTCCGATTTCTCTCTCTTGCATCTCTCTCTCTCTCTCTCTCTCTCTCTCTCTCTCTCTCTCTCTCTCTCTATTTCTGTGTTTCAGTCTCCCCCCCCTCTCTCTCTCTCTCTCTCTCTGTCTCTCTGTCTGTCTGTCTGTCTGTCTCTCTCTCTCTCTCTCTCTCTCTCTCTCTCTCTCTCTCTCTCTCTCTCTCTCTCTCTCTCTCTCTCTCTCTCTCTCACCACAGACTGCGCATTCTCCTCCTTTGACCATGTTTTTTTTAACATGTAAATCGTTGAATGTAGAACCTACCAAGGACGAGGAGTGTATGGGAAAAGAACACCCCATAGTGCTGATCTGTTGAATCCCCATGAGTAAAATTATCTGGCTGTGCCGTTTGCCTCTCTCTCTCTCTCTCTCTCTCTCTCTCTCTCTCTCTCTCTCTCTCTCTCTCTCTCTCCTTGTTGGTCTTCCTTCTTTTTCTCCCTCCCTCCCTCCTCTCCCTCTCTCCCCCTCCCCTCTCTCTCTCTCTCTCTCTCTCTGTGGCTGTGTGTGTGTGTGTGTGTGTGTGTGTGTGTGTGTGTGTGTCTGTTTGTCTGTCTCTCTCTCTTGTTGAGTGTTTTCTTCAAATAAAGAAGCATTTCAACGTTTTAATAGTCTTTATGGTTGTTGACAACGTATGTATGTGGCTCGTAAAAATTTTTTCCTTTTTTCTATTTGGTGTATGAATACTATAATGTACTGTAGTGTAGATCACTGTACTACAGTGTATTGTGTTCTGTTGTACTGCTGTGGGCTACCTGGCATTGCGTTTGTCTTTGTGTAATACATATACAGCAGATAACTGCGCTGCATTGCTCTTCTCTGCGTTGGCCGTGAAATGTCCGGAATGCCTTCAGTTCTAGTATTTTCGCAGCTTTTCCAGGAGTTTTGTCCGTGTACCTTCTCTTTTTGTCACTCTCTTTCAGTCTGCGATTTTTTTATATCCTTTTTCTTTTTACTTGTAGAGTTGCCTTTTTCTGCCTGTGTAGTGCATTCTATTGTCTTTTTTTTTTTTGGCTAGACATCTTTCACTTTTTTTTGTGTGGCTAGTGACGATTTATGTATGTCGGTTTATTTACATACCCGGACTGGACACCAATTTATCCAAGATACAGTGTCTGTGTGCCGGTATGATTCATTTCATTATTTATTTGTGTTTATTCATTTATGCATGTTTTTATATATGTATGCATGTATTCATTCATTCATTCGTTCCTTTATTTATTCATTCATTTATATGAGTGTATGTATGCTACATTTAAAGTGTTTTCTAACCTGGAACAAAGGCACTCCGCGTGTCCTGGTCGTCTTGGCCTTAAGGACGTGAGTAGTTAGGGGACACTTCTATCAATCGATACGGGCATGTTGTCTTTATGTTTATTTCTCTTTCAGGAAGGGACCCTTTCCCCCGACATCTTGACAGCCCTGGAAGGGCATGGTGTAGTCGGCTGGGCTTGCATACTAAAACTGAAACAGTGTAACGCCCTCTCCGCGTACTCACTGCTCGGCGCTGTGTTGTGCTTAGCTCTTACTGTTGTTGTTGTTGTTGTTGTTTTGTTTTTTCGGGTCTCGTCTTTGCGTGAATGCAATCTTAATCGTGATAATTAGTAACCCGACAAAAATAATCTCTCTTTCACTTTTTCCCACGTCAGTTCCAATCCGTCTCATTCTCCCTCCCTTTATTTCTGTCTGTTCATCTCTCTTTCCCTTTGTCTCTGTTTCTGTCTCTGTCTCTCTCTCTGTTTGTCTGTCTGTCTGTCTCTCTCTCTCTCTCTCTCTCTCTCTCTCTCTCTCTCTCTCTCTGAGATACAAATAGTACGTTATGGCTACTCAGATTGAATCAATCACGAACTTTTCTTTGTACGCTTCACTATGCTGGCAAATGAATGACTTCAAAGACCCGGCGATCCAGCCTCCTGTGATAGGTTGTGATGGGTACGACCGTGCTCAGAAATTAAATCTGTCGTCTGGATTTTTTTCCGCATCCGTGATTTTCCTGCCCACATCCCAAATCGATTGCAAAATAAGTTTAGGACACGTTCAAGTGGATGAAATGTTTGAAACAGTGTGAGCATTCGAAACCGCTAAACGCAAGAAACACACGAATGAGCTGTTTTCATATTCTATGCTTTTTTTTTTTTTTTAACTTTGTCTTTATTCGGGATTGAAAAATAAGGGCAAACTCTCGATAAACTAAATAAACGCTACTTACATCTGCATTATTGATGTAAATATTTCAGCTCTCGTGTCATTAATTGTTTTGTTGTAGGTGTATCAGATTGAGCATTGTTGTTCGAAAATGCAAAGGACGGCTGGATCATACTAAAGTGTGAAGTCATCGAGAAAATCCAGACAAAAATGATGCAAAGAAAGCTTTAAAAGGTTGTAAAAGACCTGACCACACAGAAGCGAAGTAAAGTCAGCATAGTTCAGTACTGCGCACAGGAAGAGGAAAGCATAAAAGGATGGACATAGTGTTGCTCCGGACTCTACAACAAAAAGGAACAAAGGAGATCTTGATGTGCGAATAGTGTAGAATTCATCGAACGAGGATAACTCTTCAATACTCCGTGAAGAAGTCTTTACAGCAGTGAAACTACTGAAACATGGGGGAAAGCTGCAGACACTGTCACCATTCCCGCAGAGCTCTTGAAACAAGACCGAGAGGCAGTAACTGATATCCAAACTGTCATTTTCAACACTCTGGCGACTGGCCCTACGTTATTAACTCAATCACTGATCGCCCCCCCCCCCCCCCCCCCCCCCCCCCCCCCCGCCTTTTCCAAGAAAGGAAAATTCCAGCAGCGGCAGAACTGTAGCATGATCAGTTTGACTAGTCACGCCGGCAGAGGAATGCTCCGCGACATTCTGAATAGACTACAGCCACAATCAGATGCCATGATTGCTGAAGAGTAGGCCGAATTCCAAACAAAGGCAGAAGTACCATTGAACAAATCTTTGATCTGCGCACCGTTTGCGAACAGCGTATCCAACACCAGGTGGACCAGTACCAAGACTTTATAGAATTTAAGAAGATGTTTGACAGAGTTAAGCAAAAGCTAGTCAACACCATTCAGCCACTGGTTTCAAAGCGACCAATGTAGTGTTCATACAATGTGTTATTGGAAAATGTTCTTTATTTCAGTTGGAGTTCGTCTTGACTGCATTCGTTTTTTTCGCACTTTTCAGCATAATTATTGAAGGCATCATGACTAACGCATTTGAAGATCATATCAGTGGGGTCAGCCCTGGAGAAAGAACCATCCAGAACCGTCGCTTTGCAGGCGACATCCACGACCTGGTGGGCAGTGAACACAGGCCCGTCAATCTTGTGGAAAGACTGGATGACACGTCCGCAAGATATGGCATGGACATCAGCACCAAAAAGACCAAGCTGATGACCAGCCATATCATCTGATGTAATCATACATGGACAGATGTCTGGAACTTTTCAACTGATCACTCATGTTGGACCCATCTCCCGCGTGTTACCACCTCTGAGGAGACCCTTTGTGGTCGGCTGACATGTGATAATAAAGTACCAAAGATTTTAACGTGTAGGCTATTACACAATTTTGATAGCAAATAAGCGCAAATATATTTTCGCTTTCCATTTTCATTATTACGGTTATCAGAACGAACTTCGAGTAGGATACAGCGCGATGAAAAGGATCACAGTTCGTTTTGATAACCGTCATAATGAGAAAAGAAAGCAAATCTACTTTGAAGATCAGAGATCCTGTTTTCCTCATTTTTTTTGCCTTTCACAATGTAAATCGCTGTAATCACTATAATCATGTAAGCAATTGAAGCAAAAAAAGATGATTAATGGGATCTAATCACTCTGTTGTTTACTGCGTACGTGTGTATCTGACGTCCTTTGGTTTGTATTTAAATCTAGCTTTACACCGAAATGGAATTTCCGCTCTACATAGATTTTGATAAATTGTCATAGAAGTTTCAACGCAGGAATGATGATGATGATGACTATGATACGAAGATTGGAGAATAACGACATCGATGCCAAAATGATGGCTATGACGACGATGATACGAAGTGGTGCCAGAATGGAGAATAACGACAGCGATACGTTAATGAGGATAACGATGATATATGAGATGATGCCAGATTGGAGAATAACGACAGCGATACGTTAATGAGGATAACGATGATATACAATGAGTGCCAGAATGGAGAATAACCATAGCGATACGTTAATGAGCTAGAATGGAGAATAACAGTAGGAATATGTTAATGAGGATAACGATGATACAATGAGATGCCAGAATGGAGAATAACAGTAGCAATATGTTAATGAGGATAACGATGATACAATGAGATGCCAGAATGGAGAATAACAGTAGCAATATGTTAATGAGGATAACGATGATACAATTAGATGCCAGAATGGAGAATAACAGTAGCAATATGTTAATGAGGATAACGATGATACAATGAGATGCCAGAATGGAGAATAACGATGACGATGCGGGAATGAGGAGGAGGTTGACGTTGAAATGAAGAAATGTCAGAATGGAGAATACCGACCGCGATGCGAGAATTATTATGAGATAACGATCATACGGAGAGATGTCAGAATGAAGAGAAACGATAGCGATTAGGATGAGGGTGATGATGACGTGAAGAGATGTCAGAGATGGTTTAAGCATTGATGAGCCAGTATGACTGACGAAGACAAAAAGCGGGCAGAATAATTCGAACTCTCCTTCACAACAGATTGTCGAAGCTCGGGTGTGGAATGACAACTCAAGTACTTAGGAAACGAACGCTGTTTGTTCTTCCTGAACTGTTGCCTATCAAAACGTCCGGAAGGGTGACTGGCCCGTGTTTGGCACTGTTCCTTGTCTTTCTTGTCGGTCCTATTGAGTCACTATCTGCGTATTACGTAGTAGTCTAAAGTTGTGAGGCTTTCACTCTTACCAGTTCTTACGTTTTAGCGATTAAGGACTACCTAAATTTTATGGTGATAACATGATTTTTTTTAACGAATCAAACACAAGCATTACGCGATAAGCACACATCGTAATACAACATTTTGAACACAAATTAATTTTGTCTCATAAAAAGAAACATAAAAAAAAATCTGTCGCTAAATAATTCATTCTTTTGCAAATCTTGAATATTGTGTGAGCTTAAAATCATGATTTTCATCAAATTAAAAAAAATGCTTTCATTGCTTTAAACCTGAAATCTATGATATCAATGTTCCCATGCAGTCCATTTCAGGTGAATCGGTTGGTGTTTCTGTGCTAAGACTACTGTATGAAATAGCTCTGAACCACGAGAATTCATCAAAACATATACTTCGTGCAGGTAGGAAAAAATGTGATGAGGATGATTTAATGCAACAACTTTACAATGAAATCTCAGCAAACAAAGAAAATGTTCATGTATTACAGGATTTTTCTTTTAAATCAGTGTACAGTGTTTTCAAACTTGAAAAAATAAACAGATGAGCAGGTGCGTGCTTACACGCAAAGCGTACACACAAGCAGCAACACATACATACACGCAACCCCCCCCCCCCCCCCCCCTCTCTCTCTCTCTCTCTCTCTCTCTCTCTCTCTCTCTCTCTATCTATCTATCTCTCTCTCTCTCTCTCTCTCTCTCTCTCTCTCTCTCTCTCTCTCTCTCTCTCTCTCTCACACACACACACACACACACACACACACACACACACACACACACACACACACCAAATGAAGTCAAAGAGTCGATCAGATCCAAGGCAGCGAGATTCGAAATCGCCAGTTGATGATGGATGGTAACAAGAGGAAAAAATGTTATTTTCAGCATATACTTCAGTTTAAACACAATAGAATTCTGTCTCGTGACGTCAAGTTATGCTATTGTAGGAATAATGCAAAATGTCATCGGTATTTTTTTCATTCGCATGGGAGGGAACTGGTGAGAGTTAAAATACCAAAACCGAAGGCCTTGAACAGAAGTTGTCCAAACCCTTAAAAAAAAAAAAAAAAAAAAAAAAAGACTTGGACTTGGAGCAAATGACATCTATCTCGCCGTGCTCGTTCCCTTTATCTCTCCCCACCATTTCTGCAGCACACACTCCACGAAATTAAACAATACGAACATGCAGTGCAAGTGTGTGCACACGCGCTCGCACGCACACACACACACACACACACACACACACACACACACACACACACAGTCTCATCTCTCTCTCTCTCTCTCTCTCTCTCTCTCTCTCTCTCTCTCTCTCTCTCTCTCTCTCTCACACACACACACACACACACACACACACACACACACACACACACACACACACACACACACACACACACACACACACACACACACACACACGGTTTATGATTTATTCACCCTTGATCCCTGCTTGGGGCACGAAGGATATAATGACATACATACATGCAGTACAACAAATGGCAAAAAATACACACACACACACACACACACGCACGCACGCGCGCGCGCGCGCACACACACGCACACACACACACACACACACACACACAGAAAGAAAAAAAAAGGAATAATAATGAGAAGAAGAAGAGGTGAATAACGATGAAAGAAAAAAGATTGGAGAATAAGAGTAATTAGCAGAGGAAATTCCAATTTGAGGAAGCTGCAAAAAAGAGTGTTTACCGGCAGCTGTAGACCTGACCAGCCATGTAGGTTATTCATGTGCCCATTAGGAAGATGACTGATGCGTCTGGACAGGGAGTAAACAAACAGAACTTCAGAGAGTTATGCGGAATACTGAAAATTAATACCAAACCAGCCGCCGTGTGGCGAAGTGGTTAGCGTCGCGGACTCCCGGCGGCTGGGAGGTCGTGGGTTCGAATCCCATCAGAGTCATGTGGGTTTTTCTGCCCCGACCGGCTCCTACCCAGAGTTGAGTTTGCTGCGGACTCAGCTGGGAAGACTGGGACCACACAGTCGAGTTTCATTCACTTAATGGATGCGTTTCTGAGAGTGTTGCTCAATTTCCTGACCAACACTGCAGGTGACTGTATCTCTCGGGCCTGGTTGACGCCAGGATATATTATGAAGGAAGCGTAGAGTACAGCCCTGTCATGTAGTCTCAGACCGAAATGGAAATCCGTAGCATCATCTAATCATCCTCATTCTCATCGATCGGCATTAAAAAAAAAAAAACCTCTCAAATTCTGTGGCCCTTCATGCCCTGCTCTCATGGTAACCTCAATTTCGATGTCCTCTCCACGTCTGTGGTCTTGGTTTGGTTCCGTCGGGGTCACCCGTATCGGCGAGTCCATGGGGGCTGTCTTTGTACGGACGCGGTGGTGGCGCCCTCCGGAGGGAGAGCTCACTCACGCCGGCTCCGCGACTAAGCAATTATTGTCGTCAGTAGGGGGCTTAGTAGGTGGTGTCCTGCGTATGTTAGATCAGAACAGGCGCCACTGAACACCACCGAAGTGACTCGGCAGCAGTGCAGTGTCTTCTCCGGTGGGTTGCCTCTTGACAACTTGACATTGACTGCTCTGAGGTGGGCGCAGAGGTTGGGATAAAAAAAAAAAAAGAAAATTAATACCAAATAAGTGTGTGCGTGACAAATTTGTAACTATGTATAGAAAGAAATATAGAGATAGACAAACACACACGCATGCGTGCACACACACACACACACACGCACGCACGCACGCATGCACGCACACACACACACACACACACACACACACACACACACACACACACACACACACACACACACACACACAGAGAGAGAGATAAATAATTAGATAGATAGATGGATAGATAGATAGATAGATAGATAGATAGCAAGGAGAATGATAAATTTGTGGCCATTAAGACAGATAGAGAGACAGAGAGACCGATGGATCGATAGATACATTCCCTTAACGACAGTAGCAACCAGGTAATGACACTCAGACAGCCTGATATCAACACAGCCACCAACTATCTACTAAGACCGACGCAGTGACCTACTCGAACAGCCTTGGACTAATTCCACTGCATTTTCATGGCAGATCGATTTTCCACATTTACTTAATCCACCAAAACACGAAATCAAATCCGTCTGCTCACCAAAGTCTACGATGTCAACTAGAGCCAACCCTCAGTGGAAAACCGCTGTAAGTCGGTTGATTTTGATAGGATTTTTTTTTCATCAACCCAAAACTGAGGTTATTATTCTGAAAAGGGAAGGGCTAAAAACGTCCCAAAAGCTTTTGATCAG
>JADBJO010002322.1:237500-240000 GCA_016801955.1 Conus betulinus
ACCGGCTCCGAATATCACGTGCAGAACAAGGCAAACTTGAGGAGAAGGCTGTTAACGATAGACCCACCGGCGGAAAGATAGGACTGGCAATTGAACACACACCATCAAGTAGCGGTTTCGCCTGTAGAAATAACGGACTGACTAGCGGACACAGTCCCTGAGTAATAGCCCACCATAAAAGTAAGACTGGCTTTTGGACCAAGACCCTAAGTGACAACTCGTTGGTAGAAATAATGGACTGGCATTTGGACACAAGCCCTAGGTCACAGACACACCAGCAGAAACAAACGACCGACTTTTGGACGCTGACACTAATTGACAGACTTAACGGGCGGAAATGAATGATTGATTGTGGCACAGAGACCCGAAGTGACAGACCCACTGGATGAAAAGAAGGAAGGACTGGCTTAGGGGATGCTGGCATTCAAAAAGGCCGTTATGGCTTACACACTGGGCGAATGTCTTGACTGTATATTCAAAACCACTTTACGCTGGTAGAAATTATCCGCAATTTGATCAAAACATGGTGTTAAACGACAAGACACCATGATTTCATGGTAGAATAGACAGGCGTAGGAGTCACACTTCAACTCTGATATTTTACCGTCATATTGACAATGTTAGAAATAAGGCCAAACAGTAAGTGGGACTCATAAACGGAACTGTCTCTTATTGACCAGAGATACCTTTGAAAGACTTTACAAAGTTGTCCAAGACCACATTGTGAATATTGAAGCATGTTTTAGGTAACCATTTGAATCAGACTCACCTGCAGAAATTTGGACTGGTTGCTGGACACGAACTGTAAGCAACAGAACTATCGGTAGAATTGAAGGACCGGCTGTTTGGATACAATCTCTACGTAACAAAACCACGGTTAGAAATAAAGTATTTGTTGTTAGACAAACAAACCCTTAGAAACGATGCGGCCACTGGAAATACAGGATCTGTTGGTGGAAACGGGGCCTATATGACAATTCCACTTAGCATGAAAATTCCCAACCCGACACAAACTCCTACCAGAGGACATTACTGTTTTCAGTGCAAGGTGGGTAGGGAGGATAATGAACTTAATTGGGACAAAAATTCTTTTTGATCTCCAGCTTTAGAGACAATTTACCATTTTTGGGTCTAAGATGAAATAGATTTTAAACAATTTAAAGCTGCTGAATTAAATACAAAATTTTCTCCTTTTATTTAACCTCAGATTTGTTTTTCATTTCTTTCTCTTTTTTCATGACTGTCAATATACATGTGTCAGCCTATTTCATTGACCGAATTTTTGCCAGCTTCCGTCCGACTGGTAGAAGGATCTGCCAGTATTCTCCCGTTCACCGTCAGAACTACAGGTCTGGATTTTGGACTCATGCATGATGACAGACCCGCCAGTAGAAATTAAGGACCGGCTGTTGGACACACACTCCGACAGAGAATGTCAATGCCATCAATGTCAATGCCATCAACAGACTTGGGCTCTGTCTGGAACGAACTGGTGTAGGCTAGACGGGCCTAATGAGTTGTCAGGAAAAACTACGAAGGACAGGGCTCGGAGCGGCGGAAAAAACACCTGCTCCTGTTCGCTCATCCACCTCATTGTCACAGAAATTAATCAGTCTGTAGAGTAGTGGTGAAGAGTATGTAGCCCAAAGGGTTGGGGAGTAAGGAGGTATGACTGTTATTACGTCTACATGTGTTTGTATGTCCATTATGAGATAAACCTTCAGTGGTCAAGCCCTGCAGAGTTCTTTTTTCGGTTTGCCAAAAAGAAAAACCATGGAGTGCAAAGCGAATAGAATGATGGGAAGGGTGGGGGTGGGGTGAGGGGCGGGGGAAAGGCAAGGAGAACGTATGTGTGTTGAGAGTGTGTGTGTGTGTGTGTGTGTGTGTGTGTGTGTGTGTGTGTGTGTGTGTGTGTGTGTGTGTGAGGGGAGGGGTTGTAAGGAGGGTATATCTATATGAAAATATTGTTGTTTGCGTGTCAAAGATAATACGAAAGGAAATATCCTGCATCAGTCTGCTAGTATTTAGTGGTAAATACGCAAAATATGTGTCATAATAAAATGTAATAAATTATGATGATTATTATGGTAATGTTAACGATGGTTGTCGTTCTATTTTTTTTTTCCCTTACTTTATCCATCTATTTCATTTATTTCTTTGCTTTCTCTAAACAGATTACCAACTTTCATGAATGCAACTTTTATTGCTCATTCTCGAACTTTTTTTTTCCATAGTCTTTTCGTCCGTTTGTTAACTAGACACCCCAGATTTCATTCACCTTCTAGACGTAGACGACATATAAAATTCTGTAAAATTTGAAGACTATACATTCAATTGTTGTTTTTTTTAATAAAATTGTGGACAGACAGATAGAAAAACTAGACCCAAAACAAGACTGTTCTCTACGATGCATCGTCTGCGCACAAAATTTTATAGAAGAATACCCAAAGGAGACAACCGGGCGAGTCTGGCGCTATCAACGACTTACCCAGCCTACTTT
>JADBJO010002322.1:245000-262500 GCA_016801955.1 Conus betulinus
TGTGTTACCACACCCTCACCTCCCTGCTACCACACCCTCACCTCCCTGTTACCACACCCTCACCTCCCTGTTACCACATCCTCACCTCCCTGTTACCACAATCTCACCTCCCTGTGTTACCACACTCTCACCTCCCTGTTACCACACCCTCACCTCCATGTTACCACACCCTCACCTCCCTGCTACCACACCCTCACCTCCCTGTTTACCCCCACCCTCACCTCCGTGTTACCACACCCTCACCTCCCTGCTACCACACCCTCACCTCCCTGTTACCACACACCATCACCTCCCTGTTACCACACCCTCACCTCCCTGCTACCACACCATCACCTCCATGTTACCACACCCTCACCTCCCTGCTACTACTCCCCCATCTCCCTGTTACCACACACTCACCTCCCTGTTACCACACCCTCACCTCCCTGTTATGCCATTTCCCAACTACAGCCGCTTTTCTCCCCTTCCCTTTAAAGTTTTTTTTTCTTTTCTAAAACCAAATGTTTATGACATTGTTTTCACAGACAAAGGCAATTGTTTGCTCGAGCTTGCTTTGCTCTCCCACTGCATTCTACGGTGTTGCTGTTTCACGAACAAGTACTCATGTTTTCATTCCCACAAGACTCGTTCTCTTCCCCTCTTTTGCTGCCTCCTCCCCCTACCGCTTCTCTCCCTGTATTCCGCTGGATCGGGGGCTACGTGACTGAAGCCATTCCTCACTTACAGCAAGTCAAGGAGAAGCGAGGAGTTGGCGGTGGCAGCATCCCAGCTACTCACTGGAACGTGTGGCCACGCACGAACGCTGTCAGCGGTGCTCTGCCCACTGGACGGAAAATGACAGGCACGCCAACAGAAGAATCGATGGCACCAGATCTCGAACAATCAGGTCACGAAATGTATAGTTATCAGCTGGCGTGTAAAGATGTTATTCTGACGTAAAAAAAAAAAATCGTTGTAACTCATGGGTATTCTATCTTTTCATGAAGAACTTTCATTCTTTTCATGTGTCCAGATATAGTTTTTTTTTTTTTTAAAACGGGTGATCTTGTACAGTACTTTTAATGAATTTTTTCATTCATCATGTTTTTTACGTGAATATACTGCCAAGATGGAAACTGGATTTACAATATTTAGATATATTGTGCTATTATTGGAAAGAACGTACGTGCACATTGCAAGAGGCATTGTGATGACAGGGGAGTGGTGCATCATCTTGCACTGGTAAGTGTAGAATAGTGTTGTGTACTGGGCAGGAATCGTAACCGAAATAGACATGTTCCAGAAAACTTCAGGGGAAGATAATGACTGTTTTTCAATTGCAAACAGAGTAACCTGTTGTCAGTTCATGGGTCAAACAGATAGATCTAGAAAGTCAAATATTTAATTTGGAGTGCTCACCAAACCAATGATCAGGATGTAGACTGTTTGCTCTACAGTTGATCCAGGCACCCCATTTTACTCCCATATTTGGGCATTTGTTATGTGTGATTGAACTGTTAACCAAAGCCGTGAGGCAAAATGGCTTTCTGAGTGCCTTCCGGCGCCATCTGTCCCATGAAGACGGCGAGATCACTTTCACGGAAAGTGAGCTCTAACACAAACTACTTTCCTTGTAGATTTCCGAAAAGTGTCTCTTGGAATTTCTACTGATGACTATGTTCCACATGTATGATACACTTAATTATAATGTTATCTGGTTTAAAAATGCTCTTTTTTCATTTGAAAGAGGTTATTTTCTTTCAGATGAATATGTTACCCAAAGGTGTAATAACTTCACTACATGATGCACCAATACACGTGTAAACAACTCGGGCTAGAGAATGTGACAGCTTCATGATGCAATGGCAAATAGAAACAAAGCAAATGAATAAAATTCACAAAATTACAAATTCATTAGATTTCTATCACTGTAACATGTTCATGGCCCCTATTTCAGGATAAAAAATAGAATATGCACGTTTGGATTGTCACTGGGTGATTTTTAACTCTCTTCAATAGTCTAAATTTTTTGTACATATTTCAGGTTAAAACTTCAGTGCACTTTGTCACAAATAGAAGTGACTGTCCTTTTTTTTTCCTACCTCAATTATACCATTTGGGAGTTGACAATTTATCAAACAAGGTGAATTCTTTCAGTAAACAACTGATTGTAAAATAAAATTCAGAAAACCGAAAATGGTAATTAAAATAAACATATGTCGTTGGCCACCTGTCAGTGTCCCAATGCTTTATAGATAGATACATATGGCACAAAATACGAAGTAAACCACGCAAATCACTTTGATCACTTGCAGAAACTTGCACTCAGATACACATACTAACTAAAGCAGTGCAGTCAAAAAATAGGTATCGGGGAAACTACAAATCATGGTATCAAGCAGTGGTTGGCCTTGGCCACAGCTTTGTCAGTTTCTGACAGACCCCAGCAGAGGAAGAGGGGAGATGAGGGAAGTGTGGGCAGCAAGGATAGCTGAAGGGCTCTGGGGAAAAGATGGTTATTGAAATATCTCAGAGGCGAGATCTGCAAAACTGTGCGACAGCCACGTATTCATTCTGTGCCTGTCATTGGGTGTCTGACCAGAATTTGCAGTGATAACAAAATTGGTTTGACGGAAGACATGGCCAGGACAATGGCGAACAAACTGTTTTTTTGTACTCCCAGTTCTTATGGAATAGAGAGTGCTTTACAATGGGAACGAAGAAATGCTGTCTGTGTGTCTGTCTGTCTGTGTGTCTGTCCGTGATCAAAATGTGTGCCACTCGCTCCAGACAAAACTTCTGGGCCAATCTCTTTCTGAAAATTAGTACGTATGTTTATTATGGGTCATGGATGATGCCCGATGTTTGATTTTACCAGAACAGTCGTTACTAACGACTATAACGGCCCAAAACGTTTTTTTTCTTCTTTATGGAATATTCAGTAAGTACTTGTATTAAAGATAAACTGGGAGTACGTTTATATGCTTTGCATCTTTTTTTTTTTCTTTTTCAGTCACTCTCGTGTTTCTTCTTTTGGAATCACCCCCAAATGTGACATGTTTCATCAGTACCTTGGAGTTTATTCTCTGAGAGAAGTTATTCTTTATGTAGGAATTTACACTCTGTCTCTCTCTGTCTCTGTCTCTGTCTCTGTCTGTCTGCTGTCTGTCTGTCTGTCTGTCTCTCTCTCTGTCTCTCTCTCTCTCTCTCTCTCTCTCTCTCTCTCTCTCTCTCTCTCTCTCTCTCTCATTTGTACCACTTTCCTGCAGCAAGTACCCTTCACATGTTATTCAAAGTAAATAAATTGCCCCTCTTGTTTGCTTGTTTTGTTGTTGTCTTCGTTTCGTTTTTTTTCCAAAAGAAGGAATAGAAAGAAATGCACAGTCTAACACTTTACTAAAGGAATAAAAAAAAAAATATAGACAAAAACAAACAAGATCAAAGCAAACAAATAAACACATACAAAACAAACATCTGCTTGAATACAAATGTCTGTACTGTATCGTACCTTTTGTCGATAAAACATGAGTTTACCTTCCCTGTTTTTTTCGTTATTGCGCGTATCCTTTCCATTCTTTCTGACGTCAGACTCTTCCAGCGCGTCAAAGAAGGGAGATAATGCAGGGAAGCATGGTTATCGGCCGTCAGTAGCCGCCTTCTGACCGCGCGTACTCAGCCCGCCACCTGCCGTTCGTAATAACAAGAAGTCTGTGCTGGAGGTTCTTCAGAGAACATGTGCGCCCATTAGTCAGTAGGAAGTGTGACGTCAGACATGTATGGTAGAGCTGTTTTTTGACAAATACAGTAAGGATGATAAGAATAATGACAGTACTGACTGTTTGTTTCCTTTTAATCTTTTTGTGAAATGATGTTGACCAGCACTCATAGAAGAAATGCATGTAACAGGAGATGGTGCATTCAGATTTCATTTGTTCAATGGAAATTGATTCCAGTATCAAACATTCACAATGATCGTACGAAATCAGCGACACAGACACTCGTGATTCATGAAAATGAACACTTTAACCATGTGAAAGAGCTAGAGATCAAACCGATCAAAGAGCTATAGAGTAACGGCAATTTGCGTAGCTGTATCATAACACACACACACATTTATGCATGCACACACACACACACACACACACACACACACACACACACACACACACACACACACACGCAAACACACACACGCACGCGCGCGCGCACACACACACACACACACACACACACACACACACACACACACACACACACACACAGAGGAAGGACGGGAGGGAGGGGGAGAGCATTAACAACCAAATGAGAAACAGAAAGTTAGACGAGAAAAAAAGGAAAGGAAAAGGAGACAGCTACCTACGAATATAGATGACTTCTCCACAACCAAGCAAGGTGTCGAGGATTCGATTTCCTTGAATCAGATTGTCTCTCCTTCTCCAATAACCCCCTCCTCCCCCTCCCGCCAATCTTCCCTTCCCTCCCTGCCCTACCCCCACCCTCTCCATCTTAGCCTGTGGACAACCGTGCATTTGAGAACAGAATGAATTAGACGTATTGCAGCAGCGACTGATAGGCGACGAAAGATTCCGAGCAGGAGATGATGGAGTAGTGTTAAGAAGATGGGAAAGCAAGCAAATGACGAGAGAGAGAGAGAGAGAGAGAGAGAGAGAGAGAGAGAGAGAGAGAGTTGAACAGATCGAGGCCAGGAGTCTAAATGCAGGAGGAACCATACAGGGCCAAATAACGACAGCAGCAACAACAACAACAATAGCTCTTCCTCTACAAGAAGGGAGTCGCATGTGCAAAGCGCTTTATCAAACTGGTCTAAAATGCATACATCACTGAAACGGAAACAACAGCAGTACTCACGCAATAAACAATTGTATGAAGTTTTGTTCGTGAAGCCGTTGGTGGCTCTAAAGGAGAGGTCTATAAACATCACAGTACATACAGTGTGTACAGGCCCGTGTACGTATCAGTGAATAATGAGCTGATGAGAGAGAGAGAGAGAGAGAGAGAGAGAGAGAGAGAGAGAGAGAGAGAGAGAGACAGACAGACAGACAGACAGACAGACAGACAGACAGACAGAGAGTCCATGCATTTACTATTAGAAACCGTCTCTGTGTGGTGAATGTGATTGAACAGTATCGCCCCTTTTTTTTTTTTTTCAAAAGAACGATAAAGTGGTCAGATGGGTTGTGAATGAAATAGTTTATTTCTGCTCAGTGGTCCAGCCCTCTTTGACCTTGGGGGCAGTGTGTTGCTGACTAGGGCACTATTCCTACTCTTAGTTTCTGTTTCTTTTTTTTTTTTTTTCCTGTCATCACTTTCAAATGCAGCGTATGTTTAGCGTTTCGAGATTAAGTCTTTTTTGGGATGAAAGCACAGTTATGGTTATGTATGTGAGTGCTTGCGCATGCTCTGTGTGTGTGCGTGCGTGCGTGCGTACGTGTGTGTGTATGTCTGTGTGTGTGCGCGTGCTTGCATGCACGTGGGCGGTTTGCGCAAGTATCCATGTGTGTGTATGAGACTAGTACGCACTTGAATAACGTTGCCCTCCCTGTGGTCTTGATCTCAAGTGGATGAGCAGAGCTCTGTTGAGGACTGCTAATGTGATGAGCGAAATCTAACCATAATCTTAAAGGGGAAGCAAAGTAGCACCCAACCACCACCACCCATCTACCTGGACAGTCAGTAAGGCCCGTGGTGAATTCAAATCAAAGTCATTGTACTGGCAAGTTCATCAGAATTGTCATTGAGCGGGCCTGTGGGCGCCCACCGGAATTGGGATGCAAACTCACTCTGGTTCCATCGTTATACAATTATTGTTGTTTTTAAGAGGGGGTTAGTCAGTGACGTCCTGCGTGTGCTGGCCCGGGACTGTCAACACCCCCCCCCCCCCCCCCCTCCCCCCTCTCCAAAGAGTTTCAGTGCAGTGTCTCATCCGGCGGGTTGCCTCAAGATGACTTGCTATTGATCGCTCCCTGTGGATCGTGATGCTGGGGGCTGCAGCGGGATCGACCTGGCTGGTTATGACCAAAAAGATGATATTACCTTGTGCGGTAAAAATGAAAAGAGCGGAGCGAAAGTAATGCATCTGAAAGGCCAAATCAGATGAGGCAGCCGCTCGCTCTGCCCCCCTTCCTCCCCCCCCCCCCCCCCCCCCCCCCCCCCCCCCCCTCTTGAAAAAGTGCGCCTTTGTTCGTAGAGAAGAAAGTAGCACACCAATATACTACAGCCCTATGCATACCCGCACTAACTCACGGGCAGGGAGGTGCAAACGCACAAGCACACAAATCCACTTATCTGTGCATATATGCCCACAGGCACCTGCGAGATACTATTACTCAGCAGACTAGTCTCATCAGAGGATGAGCGGTTCTGTCTTGAAGGAAGGGGGGGGGGGGAGGTTTAGGCATGCGTGTAGGTTAGGAGAAGGGAGACATGACAAACTGCAGAAGCAGCTGATAAAAACAGCCAGAGGATAAAACACCCCCTCCCTCGAAGTCACCCTAACATATATCTGCACACGTCAGGTTCCTCATTTCTTCTGAGGTAAGAAAAATGGGCATGTTGATCTCTCTTGATCTCTCTCTCTCTCTCTCTCTCTCTCTCTCTCTCTCTCTCTCTCTCTCTCTCTCTGCGTGCGTGCGTGCGTGCGTGTGTGTGCGTGTGTGTGTGTGTGTGCGTGTGTGTGTGTGTGTGTGTGTGTGTGTTTGGCATTTGATACATTAGTTGGTAGAAGCATAGAGAATGAGAGAGAAAGGGAGGAGGGAGTACACTTTTTTTTCCCCGTCTCTCACTCAATTTTTGCTCCTTTTTCAGGGGACCAGATCTGATTACACATCGACTGGATGAAAATAATCCCACAATACCCCACGGAAAAGATGAATCCGGTACCTTCAATTTCCGCTTCACATTGCACCCCATCTCACGCCACCGATCTGTCAGAAGCATCTGCTAGGATGCAGAGGCTGCCGTCACGAAATAGCCTATTATTTTAACTTGTAGTTCAACCCCCACTGTAAGACAGATAATGTTGTGCATTTCTTCGGCTCAGAACGGTTCTTGTCCAGAGCTAGGCTTGCAATGGGATCAACCGCGAAGTCTGGGCCACAACAAAGACAGTACTCCCTAGGGAGGGCGTACTGTCTTTGGCCACAATAGGAAGTCTACACTCATAAGACCTCAAAGATAAACTTCCAAAATTTGAAACATGGGTCTCTTATGGGCAGTCTGAGTCACAATGGGAATTCTGAGTCGTAACATATCTTCGGAGATCGCTGTTGAATGTCTGAGACTTCGTGAAAAAATATATTAAACATGGCATTTACACATAGAAGAATCTGTGTAGACAGACCTAAGCACATGGGGGCATCACATAGTGGGGACCAGTCCATAGATCCATAGATTACGATCTGCCTTTGTCAAAATCTCTTTTTGGCATGTTATTTGTCATTTGTCTCATGCCACCATTCCCAATGCTCCAAATTACAGTTATTTTCTGGTGAAATCCCTGACTGTGCAGTCTGTGCGCAAAATGCATCTACGTGAACAGCCCTTACTCTATGGTTCTTTGGTCACTCTGATATCTGGCCCCTTTCCAAGCTGCAGGCGCTAATCTTATGGCCAAAAAGTATTTTATGTCGTGTATTCATTCACCATTGCAAAAATGTTCCTGCGGGAATTATTTTTCATTGAAGAAAGGAACTAAATACACAGTCTCTAGTGATATGCGTTTCTCTTGAGCGCAGGACCAACACCATTGAAAAGATTTTTTTTAACAAAGAAACAAACGAACAAACGTTCAGTACCATCATCATTCTTATAACCCTGACTATATTCGTCAAGAACTAATCTATCATATATGTCTGACGTCACACTTGCTATTGACCAATGGGTGCACATGTTCTCGCAGGAGCGTCTAGCACAGAATCGTCTCTACTGACAGCAGGTGGTGGCCTCAGTGCGCGTGGTCAGTGTGCGGCTAGTGATGACCGATAACCATGCCTCCCTGCATTATCTCCCTTTTTTATGCGCAAGAGGAGTCTGACATGAGAGCAATGACGGAAAAGCTGCAGGTGATAATGTGAGGGGTGGAGGTGCACTCTTGATGTAATGACACAAGTCATGGTAATAGTAAAGACATTTGTATTTATCCAGACGTTTAATGACACAAGTTATGGTAATTGTAAAGACATTTGTATTATGCCGATGTTTAATGACACAAGTTATGGTAATTGTAAAGACATTTGTATTCAAGCAGATTTTTAAGAATATAGGTTTCTGGATTCTGGATTTGACATTAGAAAAGTATTTAGACTCAGAATCAAAAACTTACTCTGAGAATATTTCGACAGGGTCGCCCTGTATTCTTCAGCTCATTGATACTCCAGTATCTCCAGTGGTAGCCAATCTGTACTTGGAACATTTTTAAAAAGTAGCCCTTGAGACCGCTGCCAACCCTCCCAGCATGTGGTACCGCTATGTGGATACACCATGACCCGCATACAGGAGACGGAGGTTGACAGCTTCACCACTCACCTGAATTCCATCGATGACATGATCCAGTTCACCTCCAAAACTGAATCAGAAGGGAAGATCCCGTTCCTAGACACTCTAATCACCTGAACCCATGACGACAGGGTGGAGACCAGTGTCTATATGAAACCCACCCACATTTACCAATATCTGGACTTTCACTCCAACCACCCCCTCCAACACAAGAGATCTATTGTTAGCACCCTTATGCACAGAGCCTCTGTACTGTGTTCCACTAAGGAGGAAGAGCTGAAAGAAGAACACATTAAGACTGCCCTTTACGCTAATGGATACCCTGCAGGGATGTGGGCCGACCCTCGAGTTCCCTACCCTTCTTCTACAGATACGGACAATGTGAAAGTGGGGATCCCTCACATTAATGGAGTTTCAGAGCGTCTGGCCAGGACCTTCCAACAACATGGATGCAAAGTGTTCCACAAACCCACCCAATTCCCTACGCCAGCAACTGACCCATGTCAAAGACAAAACGGACCCCCTCAAACGGAATGGGTGTAGTGTACCAGGTAGGGTGTCAAGACTGTACCCATACCTACATTGGCGAGACAGCAAGACCACTCACCACCCGTCTACGGGAACACCAAAACCGATCTACTTCTGCCATACACGAACATCTACAAGCCACAGTCCACAGTTTCAACCCCCAAGAAACCAAGATCTTACCTACAGAGCCCTTCCTCACAAAAAGAAAAGTTAAAGAAGCCATCGAAATCAAAGACTAGGCGCCCCAGCCTGAACAGAGATCAAGGTTTCGAACTTCCCCCCATCTACAATCAGATCCTGACAACTATTCACCCCATACAACAGTCGCCCCACCAGGCCTCGCTGCCACAACAGCAACAATGAGCTGAAGAAGACAGGGCGACCCTGTCCAAACATATTCTCAAAGTACGTTTTTGATTCTGAGTCTAAATACTTTTCTAAAGCAGATGTTTCTTTTGTATGTGTTTTTTTGTTTTTCACATTGTTTTGCTTTTGCCTACTCTTTTTCTTCATATCATACATTGCTGCATGTGTTTCCTTTTCTTATTTTTTTCCTTTTCAAAGATGTAAAAGAAGACAATGACACTAAATACGAAAGAGGCAATTTAAACCACTGCGACTAATAGTGATGATGATACACGCAACAGGAAGGTAGGACAAACGGAGAGACAGACAGAGAGAGAGAGACAGACAGAGAGAGAGAGAGAGAGAGAGACAGACAGACAGACAGACAGAGACAGAGAGAGAGAGAGAGAGACAGACAGACAACAAAAAGACAGACAGACAGACAGACAGAACGAGAGAACAACAAAAAGACCAACTTGATGACACAAGTTCTGATGTACAGGTCACGTGTAGGGATGATGCCAAAAGAAGAAAAACGAATGTGAGATCAGAAAAAGAAAAGCCGCAGTTAGTGCCCCACTTTCGCCGCCATGTCTTGAGTTACACCAGTCTCGTTATCGTCGCGATCTCCGGAAATACACCCAGTGACAGGCACAGAATGAATACGTGACAGTTACAGAAAATTGCAGTTCTCACTTGTGAGATATTCTGTTGACCTAATTTCTCCAATGCCTTTCAGCTGTTCACGCTGTCCTCACTTTCCTTTTCTTCCCCCTTTCTTCATCAGGGTCTGTCAGGAACTGGTAAAGCTTTGGCTAAGGCCAGCGTCTGCCTGATCAGCACGATTTGTAATTCCCTGATACTTAGTTGTGATTGAATTGCTTCAGTAAGTATGTATATCTCGCTGCAAGTTTCTGCAGCTGATCAAAGTGACCTGAGTGGTTTGCACTGTATTTTGTGTTGTATGTATTTATTTTTTTGGACACATCCAACTGACTCATCTGCTTCCTGTGATTAGCATTTTTGTTTTTCTGATTTGTCTTTTACAGTAAAGTATGTACTGAAATCATTGATCTTGTATGGTAAAATGGTGCTCTCAAACCATACGTTCTTTCATTCATGTGGGGAAAATGGGGTTATCGTTATTAGTGACAAAGTATATTGAAATTTTAAAACGAAAGTGTTGAAAAAAATGCATATATTTGAAGAGACAAACATTCACCCAGTGACAATTTCGATATTTTTTTTCAGATAAGGGTGCCATGAGAGTTTCTAATGCAAACTTTCTTTATTTGTTTCATTTGTATTTGTGCTTGGATTACGATGATGTCACACACTCTTGTCCTAGCTGCTAAACATATGTTTGGTGTATGATGTGGTGACGTTATCGTACTTTGGTGTAACATCTTCATTTGAAAGAAAAGAACCTTCTGTGTAGGGGTATAGAGGAAGAAGAGTGTCAAAACCAAATAACATGAGACTTCAGTATATTTTGCATGTGGGGCATTGTCGTTAGAGGAAATTCCAGGAGACGATGTTTGGAAATCTGCAAAGATGGCAGTCTGTGTTAGAACTTGCGTTCAGCAAGACTGACCCACCTTTCATATGGGACAGATGGCTTTGATAGATACGCTCAAAGCCATTTTGCTCCATCAGTCAGCACCACAGTTGTATCAGACAGAGAGAGAAAATGCATGTGAACTGGTTCGCTAGGGTACCTGTAATGCATACAGACAATATCCCAATTGTTACTCTGGCGAGCACTTCAAATCAAATCTTTGACTTTCTAGATCTTTCTGTTTGATCCGTAAACTGAGAAAAGCTAATTCTGTTTGCAATGGAAAGACAGGTGTTATCTTCCCCTTACTTTTTCAAGAGCATCTTGGCTATGATTTCCATCCTGTGCACAGTGCTACTTAATGTTTACCAGTGCAAGATGATGCACACACAGAACTCCCCTTTCCTCACAATGCCTCGTGCATTGTCCACACACATGCTTTGCACTATTATCATAAAATCTCATCGTTGTAAATCTGGTTTCCCCCTGGCAGTACGTTGGTTTCAAAAGCATGAAGAATGAAAATCTTATAACGCAGTCACATTTGTCACGATATTCACAATGAGGATTTTTAACAACAACATCGCCAGTTTTCGAAAGAACTACATTCTGATTTTCATCAGGTAAAGAATGAAACTCTTCATGAAAAGAATAGTCATGCGCTATAACCACCTTCATCACATCAGAAGAACATCTTCAGACGCCAGGTGGTAACCATACATTTTGTGACCTGGTTGTCCCAGATTGGCTGCCATGCCATCGATTCTGTCGGCGTGCCTGTCATTTTCCGTCCAGTGGGCAGAGCACCGCTGACAGCGTTCGTGTGTGGCCACACGTTCCAGTGAGTAGCTGGGATGCTGCCAATGCCATCTCCTCGCTTCTCCTTGACTTGCTGTAAGTGAGGAATGGCTTCAGTCACGTAGTCCCCGATTCAGCGGAATGCAGGGAGAGAAGCGGTAGGGGAGGAGGCAGCGGAAAGAGGGGAAGAGAACGAGTCTTGTGGGAGTGAAAACTGTTTATACGTGTAAAATGCAATGACAGTGTGGAATCTAGTGGGAGAAGAAAGCCAGTTTCAAGCAATTTGCCTTTTCTGTGAACAGAGTGCAGTGAACATTTGGTTTAAGAAAACTTAAATGGAATGGGAGAGAGAAACATGTGTGGGGAAGATGGGATAGTGGAGAGGTGGGACTGTTGGAGGAGGAGTGAAGAAAGTGGTGGAAGGGAAGATGGTGTGAAAATGTAAAATAAACCCATTGACACTACAATGGGACCACGGAATATTACTAAAAGTACCATTACTACTACTGCTACTATTGCCATTTCTGCTTCTTCTACCACCACCACCACTACTACTACTACTACTACTACTACTACTACTACTACTACTACTACTACTCTCCCTCTCATGGTGTATGTCTTTATGTGGGTGTCTATGTGTAAGTATCAGCAGCATGCATGTGAGCGCGCGCGCGTGCGTGAGTGAGTGTGTGTGTGTGTGTGTGTGTGTGTGTGTGTGTGTGTGTGTGTGTGTGTGTGTGTGTGTGTGTGTGTGTGTGTGTGTGTGTGTGTGTGTGTGTGTGTGTGTGTGTGTGTGTGTGTGTGTGTGTGTGTGTGTGTGTGTGTGTGTGTGTGTGTGTGTGTGTGTGTGTGTGTGTGTGTGCGTGCGTGTGCGTGTGTGTGTGTGTGTGTGTGTGTGTGTGTGTGTGTGTGTGTGTGTGTGTGTGTGTGAGAGAGAGAGAGAGAGAGAGAGAGAGAGAGAGAGATCTTTCATTTACATACGTTTCACTACTTGTGTTGGGCTGCTCTTTTCTCCGCATTCTGTAAACTTCATTGCCTAAGGTATGAATCAATAGAGCTATTCATGTCGTGTCCTCTGGGATCAATAAGCGCTTTGATCTTTCGGTCTGTTGTGCCCATCCCCTCACTGGTGAGGTCACCCAGTGTCCCTGAATTGCACAAAGACCCCCCTCCCCCATGGCGGCAGACCTGAGGACAAAGTGCCAAGGCTTCACCTGGCATCTCCTCTCTGCTTTGTCCTACGGCCCATTAGTTTCCCTCCGGAAATAACAATGCTACTTCTCAGCTTTTTTTTTGCTCCAGACACTGCCTCTTGGCGTCAGTAGTTTTTCCTGAGATATGCCAGTGTTATTTAGAATGGGGGACTGGGTATGGGAGGGAAAGAAATAAACCAGAAAAGAAAGATGAAAAAAGTTATTTTGTTGGACAACATACTCCTCCTCCCTCATGCCACCACGATGGAAAAAGAAACAATTAATACTATTGATTATATAAGTATTGTGAACATTATGATTATATAATAATGATAGAAAAGATCATCATCACCATCAACATCATGGATTTTCACGATCACACACACACACACACACACACACACACACACACACACACACACACACACACACACACACACACACACACACACACACACACACACACGCCTATTGTAAGGCAAGAAGTGACAGGGTTAAAAACTGTAGCCTTGAGAGATGAAGGAAGGGAGACAATGATGAGGAAGCTACAGTGGACAGAAAGGAAGTCTGCTCCACGCAGAGGATGTCTGAAGAAAGACGCTATCCGAAGCTACTGCTAGTTAAAACGAGGCAATGTAAGAGATGCATACCACCTGTGGAACTCAAGAGGCTAAACGGGAAACATGAAACCCTCATTCTAGTGAAGTAAAGAATAAAGAGTATTAGTGGTTGTTGAAGTAGTAGTTGTGGTTGTTGTATTTAGCAGCAGCAGCAGCAGTAATAGTAGTAATGGTAATAGCAGCAGCAGCAGCAAGAGTAGTAGTAATAATTGAACAGCAGCATCAGTAGTTGTAGTAGTAACAGTAGCAGCAGCAGCAGCAGCAACACTAGCAGCAACAGTAATTGATACAGACTGGCAATAAACTGCCTTTAGGATTTCTGGCCTTTATATAATCCATGTTACAAATGGTTTTGTTTGTATTTCGTTCTTGCGAGTGCATTGTATACGACAACATATAAATTTGTCATGATTTTCATCGAATTACAAAAATCCGTAAAAGAATTGTGTGACCTTTTTTCACAAACGGGTTTGATTGTATTCTGTTCTTGCGAGTGCATTGTATATGACAACGTATGAATTTGTCTTGGATTTCATCGAATTACAAAAACCTGTTAAAGAATTTTGTGACTTTCTTCGGGTTATTTTTAAAGTGTTGCTACCTTGTGCTTTTTAAAGGCCAGAGAAAGTAAATTCCATTATGTGCAACTCCGTTTTTTGCGTGAATCTTTTCTCAAGTAAGTATGTGAATGTTTAGAAATTTTAATCAGAATTCCTCGTTTTGTCACAGATAGCAAGAGTAATTATCTTATACAGTAAATGTTGTCTAATTTTTACAGACCACTAGTAAATTTCTATGTCAATTGTCTGCGAGGGAATGTAAGTTAAAAATCATTTGTCTAATTTAGTCATGTTTCTGATCCTATAACTATTTGATTGCTCTCCTCTGGACTTTTTGAATTGTCCTTTTTGGTTAGCAACACGCATGCTGTACAACGTTTGAATATTCGAGATGTGATCTAACCATACTTTTGTAAGTATTAAGAAGGTCTGTTGTTTGTTCCAGTAAGAGACTGTTTCTTTTCATCAGTATAACCTACTGATTCGCTGCATTTGTAACATTGTCAGTACCATAGTCAAGGCATTAGAGAGTTTCTGGATAAAATCTTTCTTGTCAACTTTTCCATAAATCTTGATATTATCTACAAATAATTTGCAAATAGTCAGTAAACACTTGGTAAATCAAATACAAAAAAACTATGAAAGAACTATATATACTTTTAACAAGTTAGTCTTATGCATTCTAACGGGCTTTAGTTCAAACTTTATTCGCATTGTTTATTGACAAGAAAGGTACGCGAGCATATCTTGATACTATAAGCTTGTCGGTGCTTTGTATTTGATACCTCTGTTTTGAATAATGAATGAAAAAAATGTTTTACCCAAACGTTTTCGTTTGAATAATGAGTAAAGAATTGTTTTACCGAAAAGTTTTTTAATCTATTATTTGTGCTGATTTGAATTTAATACAGACCTTAATTTACGAGTCACTCAATTTAAAGAAAAATTGTCAACAAGCTGCATTGATCATGCAAAGCTGCTTGTATTGATTTGTCAACCGGAAAATGTTAAGTCCCAATCCAATATTTATACATGCGGATCTGACTAAAATGGATAGTAGAAAATGTTCCATTCTTCACTGTGTGATCTAACAGTGCTCTGTTAAGTCTTTAAAAGGTATGTCTATTCCAACAAGAGAATGTTCCTTTTATCCTCTTACTTGTAGTATCGTCAATACCGGGGTCGAAAGATACGAATTGATCAGATATGATACCTAAGCCTATGTTACACTTAAGTTTGTTGCTTGTGCACTGTTTGTTTAAGACAATAATTATTATCAGTTCGCGGTTTCTGTCTGTGTGGAGTGTTTTTTGAAATAGAAAGACAATTCATTTGCTCAGCTGGGTAAATCATAAAGATCTTTTACAGATACCTGCATCCCTAAACAGCCAATTGTCTTTAAGTCAGACAGATTCACGTGGGGTCCAACAATTGGTTGTTTTTTTCCATCCCTTCAGTCTGTCGATTAGTGTCAGTGTCCAAAAGCCAGTCCTCAGATTCTGCCAGTGGTCTGCGACTGAGAGTCTGTGTCCAAAAGCCAGTCCTCAGTTTCTGCCAGTGGGTCTGCGACTCAGAGTCTGTGTCCCAAAAGCCAGTCCTCAGTTTCTGCCGTGGGTCTGCGACTGAGAGTCTGTGTCCAAAAGCCAGACCCTTCTGTCTAGCAACGAGTCCGTCACTTAGCGTCGGTGTCCACGTGCCAGTCTTATTTTCATGGTGGGCTGTCACTTACGGACTGTGTCCGATAACCAGTCCTACATTTCTACAGGCGCGTCTGTCACCTGGAATCTATGTTCTGTGTTGTACTCTACTCTCTCTCTCTCTCTCTCTCTCTCTCTCTCTCTCTCTCTCTCTCTCTCTCTCTCTCTCTCTCTCTCTCTCTCTCTCTCTCTCTCTCTCTCACACGTACACACACAAATGTATGTATATGCATATATAGAGGCACTTGCGTGCACCTTTATGGGCACGCACACAGAGAGAGAGAGAGAGAGAGAGAGAGAGAGAGAGAGAGAGAGAGAGAGAGAGAGAGAGAGAGAGAGAGAGAGAGAGAGAGAGAGAGACGAGAGAGAGAACGACAGAGAGAGAGGGTGAGACAGACACAGACAGACAGACAGAGACACAGAAAACAGATGCAGACACCGACACCGACACAGACAGACATACATACAGACAGACAGACAGACACACACACACACACACACACACACACACACACACACACACACACACACACACACACACACACTTTTATGGACAGAGAGAGAGACAGAGAGAGAGAGAGAGTACAACACAATTATCGAGGTAAATCATTCACCTTGTACCCAATCAGATTCCTCCAGACGGAGTGATTGGGTCCTGTGGTTGATGGGCTTCTGCAGTAAAGGTGGCGGCGTTGCCAGACCTTCTCTGTGCTCAAGTCACGTGACCGTTCACTGCTGCCAGACATTGTGTTCCTGACTGTGTGAGATTTTCTGGAGACAGCTGTTCTAACATTCTTAATTTCACCCCCCCCCCCCCCCCCCCCCCCTCCTCCGGACACAAATACACACACAAACAAGCACACGCACAGGATAAAAAAAAACAACCTGGTACGCAATCTTGATTCAAAACGTAATCTGAAATCTTCCTTTTCTTTCCTTTTTTTTTTATCTGATCAGCAGTGTATTTGTGTGGATATGCCTTTCCCCTCTGTTATCAGCAGACCACAGCATCTTAATTAAATCAGGAAAAGGAAGAACCATTGTTCAATTGATCGAAAGACGCCGAAAATCTCAATGGTGACAAACTGGAGTCCAACATGAAACAATGGTCTTTGTTCCAGAAAGAATCTTCCTTATTCTTTCGTCTGTGTGTTGCTATATATGTAGTCTCCGTCTCTGTTTATCTTTAATCCTAAAAGGACCCTATGTGGTCACTTGAGCTAATCTCTCTCTCTCTCTCTCTCTCTCTCTCTCTCTCTCTCTCTCACACACACACACACACACACACACACACACACACACACACACACACACACACACACACACACACATCATCTCCCCCCCTTCCCCTAGTCTGAGAGGGAGAGTCTTCCCCATTGTCATTGTCAAACACTCTCAGCAAAGATTCATTAGAGTTCTGTATTTGCGTTTCAAATTAAAGCAAATGAGGGTACATCTTGAGGGGGAAAAAAAAGATAAAGGAGGTGAGGTTTAGAGTGCAGATAACGTCTAATCATGTTTGGGCTGACTGGGCTGACTGCAAGGACTGTTTAGTCAAAGGGAGGAGGGAGGGGGGGGGGGGAGAGACGGGAGGAGTTGACAGCGTGTGAAAGAGATATAATCGATCGCACACGTCATGAAACCTTTGCGTTGTTAGAGGCATCTTTTTTTTTGTTGTTTCTCCTCCTGTCCATTAGATTTCATTTTC
>JADBJO010002322.1:267500-295000 GCA_016801955.1 Conus betulinus
CCAAACTGATGATTAACATCTAAAGGATCAAAGAGACGTTACATCAAGTGGTAAAAAAATTGAGATAGTAGGCATATTTACACACATGGAGGAGTTATGACAGAAGAACGGTCCAAACGAAGATGGCCCAAAGTGCCCTCCAAAATGGCCCAAGCATTAACAACACTCTAAATCTCAACCAACCAGACTGATAACAACATCTCTCTTAGTTCCAACGTGAGAGTGATGCACATGGTAGAGATATCAATCTGTCTCTGTGCTTGTGAAATGTGGACCCTGACAGTAAATCAACAAAGAAGAATCCAGGCATGTGGAAGGAGATGCCACCATAACAACCTGCGTATTTCCCACAAACATCATTCACCAATAAGGAAGTGTGCAAAAGAATAGAGGAAGCCACTGGCTCATCTGAAGACCCTACTCACAAACAGTCAAGAAAACAACAACTGAAATGGTACGGTCAAATCTCTCGATCATCTGGCCTTGCGAAAACGACACAGCAGGGAACTGTACGATGACACAGAAGATGGGGTAGACACAGAGAGAAGTGGGAGAACAATGTCCAGGAATAGAGAGGCCTGACCTTTGGCGATTCCAAGAAAGTGGCAGAGCACAGACGAGAATTAAGGAGGGTCATCAGTTTAAGTAACACCCCCACGACCCTGGTGTTAAGAAACTAATGATAATGAAAACAATGTTCTCTTGACACACCCAGGTTTCCATATTCGCCCCCTTTCTAGCAGTTCTGGATTCTAACAGTTCTGGATTCTAACAGTTCTGGATTCTAACAGTTCTGCATTCCCGTATGGCTTGCTTTAATTGTGATGTTAGTTCACACCCGCCCTCCCCACCCTTAAACACAGACATAACTCCCTCCCATTCCCTCTTCCCTGTTCCATGCGTTGAAGGTCTTCTTGTGAAGGTCTTGGAGTCGCACCTTCAGACAGGTTGTTTTAGCTAGAGGGAGATAATACTCCTTTGACAGTCCCTGCCTCCCTTTAGGGCCCAGAGTTAAAGTCGTTGCGAACAGGTGGCTGCTGACTTTTATGTCTACCTAATGTAATCTGAAGGTGTTAGATGGATTTTAATGCCTTGGTGTCTATAATAAATCACATACGGTAGAAGCACTATGCAGTTTAACAGAAAAAAAAAATCTTAAGCGATAGAACGTGAATATAGATAATTGTGAGCATACTGGTCCTGACGAAAACGATTATGATGGTGATGAAGATGATAAATGATGATGATAATGACGACCATAAAAAATAAGGATGATTAGGGACGATGATAACAGTGACTTGGAGACTCATATTCCGGTCGCTGCATTGTAGCAGCTAATTAGAACTGCCAGCAAGTGCCTTAGCTGAGTTAGCTGTAGGGGGTTGTGGAGAGAGGGAGAGAGAAAGAAAGAGAGAGAGAAAGAGAGAGAGAGTGCATAGTGTGTGTGTGATGGGATGTAGGGGGTGTGTGTGTGTGTGTGTGTGTGTGTGTGTGTGTGTGTGTGTGTGTGTGTGTGTGTGTGTGTGTGTGTGTGTGTGTGTGTGTGTGTGTGTGTGTGTGTGTGAGGGATAGAGAGACAGAGAGAGAGGGGGGGATTGATATCTTTAAGGTGATTTCTTCGTGCATCTAAATAGATTATAAATCAGACGAATGAGAAGAAAGCATAGAGAATGCCTTCTTTGTAGGGGGAAAAAACCATCATTGGAAATATTCAATTTCAAGTTTTTTGTTTTGATGTTCTCCATACATGTCGTGTCTGGAGATTGAGGGGGGGGGGGGGTGATACACATGCAACGGTAGTAATATGTTGAGATCATCTACGTAGCGTCTTTTTGTTCGTTAATTTGCTTTGCTTTTGCTCGTTTTGTCATGTTTTGGGAAGGGGGGTTAGGGAAAGGATGAGGTCGGGCATGGGATGGAATTTGGAAGGGGCCAGCTTCGGGGACTGGGGGTGAAAGGGCTGGGGAAGTGTTCCATGTTTGTATGTTATAGTTTGTCAATGACCAGAAGACTAGTTTGCAGATTTTCAAATACAAGAGTGGCATATGTTGATATCGGAGATTGTTGTTATTGGACATGCATTGACATCAAACAGCCGTTAATGTCAGACATTTGTTGATAGCAGAAACAATGACATGATAGGTAAAACTGAATGATATCAGACATGTATCGATCGTATGTTGATATAAGACATTTATCGATTATATATTGATAGCAAACATATACTGATACCAAGCACAGCTTGAGAGATAAAACATACAATGAACAACAAAACTGGCATCAAATAGATGTTGTTTTGCGTTATTTATTGATCATATATGTGTACCAGACATATATTGACATCAGACATACACATTAATTAGTATTAGACCTATGTTTATTGACGAACATCAGAAACCATTGATATGAGACATAAATTAACATGAGAAGTATGCTGATGTGAGACATCGATCTATCCGTATATCTATCTTGATATTGATTTCAAGCATGTATAAATATTGGATGTGTGTGTGTGTGTGTGTGTGTGTGTGTGTGTGTGTGTGTGTGTGTGTGTGTGTGTGTGTGTGTGTGTGTGTGTGTGTGTGTGTGTGTGTGTGCGCGTGCGTGCGTGTGAGCGTGTGTGTGTGCGTACGTGTGTGTGTGTGTGTGTGTGTGCGTGTGCGTGCGTGCGTGTGCGTGCGTGTGTGTATGTGTGTGCGTGCGTGAGCGGGTGCGTGCGTGCGTGCGTGTGTGTGTGTGTTATTGATATCAGACATATGCCGATATCAGGAATATGTGAATGTCAGACAAACATCTTGATTAATTTCAAACATATATTGATATCAGATATATATTGCTATCTGACATGTATTGATACCAGACATACACAATCATAGCTTGCTTCAACCAAAATGCTTTTCATACAGCGTCACCATTTAGAAGAAAACCCATTTCCATGCACTTCCTACGGTACTGGAGTATTTGTAGAGAGGAAGGGAGAGAACATGATGCATTGATATCAGTCCTAATTGCCGGGTATGCGTGTTTAGATTGTGACGAATCACGACGAATGAAGACTGGCAGAGTTCCAGATTTGTGCTGCAGAAATACTAAAAGCTCTTCTCCCATGCTTTTTTCTCCATGGAACTTTGGCATATGGACTATTCCTTCATCAGTGGAAGAACGGAGAAGCCTTATTGGAACAAATATATTTTGAAGTTCAGAAAGATACAGGAGTGATGTGAGTAGCCATTTAGAAGCAAACACAGATTTTGTATTGTATATTTGGTTCAACTGCAAGCCCAGTGACCTGTTTGAGTTGAGGTGTGCAGTGCTGAATGTTGTGAACCTTACAGATATCAGACCAATGTGCGGGGCATTGTTTACGGCCATGCCTGTATGTCTGTTTCTCTGTCTGGCTCTCCACATGATGAAAGTCTCAAGGCCGGACCAACAAATGTCAGAAACTGTCATACAGACAACAGCGGGAAATATACTAGATGAAGATGTTGTTCTCTCTCTCTCTAAATCTCTCTCTCTCTCTCTCTCTCTCTCTTTTCTTCTTTCTTCTTTCTTTTACACATCACACACACGCGCGCGCGCGCGCGCGCACACATACACACACATGCACACACACACATGTACTCGCGCGCGCGCACGCACGCAGGTGCATGCACACATGCAGACATACACACAAAGAGAGACAGACAGACAGACGGACAGTCAGAGACAAAGACAAAGACAGAGACAGAGAACATCAACAAAAAGAAAAGTAAGAGATAGAAAAGAAAAAGAAAAGGAGACAGCCACATACGAATATAGATTACTTCTCTGCAAGCACGTAAGGTGCCGAGGATTCGATTTCCATCAATCAAATTTTTCTCCATTCCCTGCCCCCCCACCCCCACCCACCCACCCACTCACCCCCCAGGCCCCACCCCTTCCCACCCCCGCACTTATCTTCCCTTCTTCCCCTGCTCTGTCCTCTATCTCCCATCTTAGCCTGTGAGGAACCATACATTTGGGAGCAGAAGGAACTAGACGTATCGCTACAGCCACTGAGAGACGTCAGGTTCGACATGGGACATGATGGAATGGCGTGAAGAAGGGATGGCGTGAATTTGACAGAGAGAGAGAGAGAGAGAGAGAGAGAGAGAGAGAGAGAGAGAGAGAGAGAGAGAGAGAGAGACAGAGAGACAGAGACAGAGACAGAGAGAGACAGAGAGACAGAGACAGAGAGAGAGGGAAACGGAGACAGAGGGAGACATAGAGAGAGACACAGACAGACAGACAGTGTAGTCGCCCACTTTATCCAAAGGATGCTACGACAGAGTGGTCAGACGTTGCTGTGAAACGGACATACTGTCTCTGGTCAATGGTCCAGCCCACGTTGGCCTTGGGACAGTGCCACAAAGACCGCGGCACTGTCCCCGCTCCGCTTTTTGTATCTCTCCATCTTTTGCTCTCTTCTGCTTTACATCGTCACTCCAAATGTAGCGTATATTTATGGTGTGTTCACTTTGGGACCAAGCATAATCATGGTTATGAGCGTTCTTATGTCATGTGCGGGCGTGCGGGGGTGTGCATGTGTTTGCATGCTTGTGTTCATGTTACGCATATATGTGTATGTGTGAGTACATGTGTGTGTGTGTGTGTGTGTGTGTGTGTGTGTGTGTGTGTGTGTGTGTGTGTGTGTGTGCGCGTGCGTGCGTGTGTGTGTGTGGGGGGGGGGGAGGGTTACTATTACACGCTCGAATTATGTTACCCTTTCCACGGTCTAGACATCAGTGGAAGGCAGAGTCGTGTATACGGAATGCTTACGTGAAAAAAGCCAAATAATCATGAGCGTAAAGAGGAATCACACTGGCACACCCTGGACAGTTAAAGTTACCAAGTCCTATAGCGAAATCGGTCAAAGTTGTCAGTATTAGCAAGTTCGTCAGTATTCTTGTCGAACAGGCCTGGTGAAACCCTCCGGAATTAGGACGAGAACTAAAGCTGGTTCCGTCACTATGCAGTTATTATCATTAATACGGGGGCTTAGTCAGTGATGTCCTGCGTAGGATGATCAGGAGAAGCGGCGGCGCTGAACACCACCCGAAATTGTTCCACAGCAGCGCAGGGTATCATCCGGCGGGTGACCTCATGACGACGTGATATTGATTGGTCCCTGTGGACTGCACTGCTAGTGGCTGCAGTGGAACAGACCTGGCAGGTTATGGCCAAAAAACCTGCAGGACTGTGTGCGGTGGAACCACAAAGAGTGGAGTGGAAGTGTGGTGTCGTATGTGTTTGATATGTATCTATGGAAACAGAAAGTTACACAGCAATTTGTTTGGGAAGTTGCGTCGTAGGTCACCGTTGTTGGAAAACAGACGCTGAGTAACTTCCCGTTTCCATAGATACATATCAAACACCTACGACACTACAGGAAGTAATACCACACTACCAATGAGAGGCCAGGGAAGATAAGACAGACCCCCCCCCCCCCTCCCCACTTTGGCCCCCTCCTCAGCTCTACCTCCCTACAAAAAAGGTCAATGTTGCTCATATAGACAACAAAGAAGTAGGACACCAACGCTGTAGTCCCACGCGCACATGTACCAAACTCACAGACCAGGTCGGAGCGAACGCACAACCACGTAAATGCACTTATACATTCTTACATGCCTACAGGAAGTTTTAGAAAAAATGTGTAACATGGTCGACGTAAAAAAGACCAAAAATAGATTAATGTTGAAACAACATACGTTCATTAAGGTGTTTTTATCCATGCACGGCCTATTTTTCTGGACTGCTGTTTTTTTTTTTTTTTAAACTTTGATTTGTATTACAACCTATTTAAATGGATGCATAATCATTTTCAAATATTAATGGGTGACATAAAATCTCTCTCTCTCTCTCTCTCTCTCTCTCTCTCTCTCTCTCTCTCTCTCTCTCTCTCTCTCTCTCTCTCTTAGTGCACAGAAACGCAAATGGGTGCACATGTTCGCGCATATACTCTCTCTCTCTCTCTCTCTCTCTCTCTCTCTCTCTCTCTCTCTCTAGAGGGCGCATATCTCTGGGGTGCACATGTTCGCATATACTCTCTCTCTCTCTCTCTTCTCTCTATTTTCTCTCTCTCTCTCTCTCTCTCTCTCTCTCTCTCTCTCTCTGTGTGTGTCTTAGAGGCGCAAATGTATGTTACACATGTTCGCATATACTCTCTCTCTCTCTCTCTCTCTCTCTCTCTCTCTCTCTCTCTCTCCTCTCTCCTCTCTCTTTCTCTCTCTCTCTCTCTCTCTCTCTCTCTCTCTCCCCTTATCTTTTTTCTCCTCTCTCTCTCTCTCTCTCTCTCTCTCTCTCTCTCTCGCTCTCTCTCTCTTAGAGGCGCAAATGGGTGCAACATGTTTCGCAAATATACTCTCTCTCTCTCTCTCTCTCTCTCTCTCTCTCTCTCTCTCTCCCCTTATCTTTTTCCCTCTCTCTCTCTCTCTCTCTCTCTCTCTCTCTCTCTCTCTCTCTCTCCTTATCTTTTCCATCCCTCCCCTCCCTGCAGGCAACTCAGTCAAAGCAACTCTAATCAGCTGCTATTCGGCAGCGAGCTGATGTGATCTGTGGAGACTGGAAGGGGAGATAAAGTGGGAACGTTTTAAATGGACGTGTTCTGTTGAGAATTAGGAATCCATTTACTGATTGAGGGCATCTCTCTCTCTCTCTCTCTCTCTCTCTCTCTCTCTCTCTCTCTCTCTAACCATATGTGTGTGTGCAATCGAGCGCGCGCGCGTGTGTGGGTATGAGCGTGTTGTGTGGGTGTGCAGGTGTGTGTGTGTATACATATATATATATATATGTGTGTGTGTGTGTGTGTGTGTGTGAAATTAAAAAAAAAACTCCTTTTAAACATTTGATTTTAACAGATGTTGCTCCCCAGGGGTCGAGCTCTTTTAAAATCATATTAGGCTTTTTAGCAATATTCATTTATTTATATCAGAGGTAAATCAGGCTACAGGATGCAACTCATAACAGCCTTAAAGTAGCATCCCCATGGGTGTACCAGCCCGTGTTTCATGACTGCAGAGCCCACCGGAAAAAAACACCACCCTCCAGCTGTCGAGCACACCCCACAGACCCAACCACCCCTGCCCACGGACAGATGAAGACAGTGCCACTCCAGACACAGCCAAGCTTTCGCCATACGGTCTTATGTGCCCTCAAGAGAGAATCCAAAGTTGTAGTCTTTCCCACTGTCAACAGGACTTTCCCTGTGGTCAGTGGGTCTTTCCTCACCGTCACTGGACCTTTCTCCAGGGTCAGCCTAGTTAAGGCAAAGAAGAAAAAGAAACACCCGAAGGTGCTGGGGAGGACCCAGAGAAGCACTGTCTTCACCTGCTTTTGAGCAGTCCTGTACCACCCTTGGAGGCCTGCGCTGTGTTGACATTCCCCCCACTCACCCTCCCAGCCACATACTGTTAGTTAGGCAGAATTAACTGCCGCTGCAGATATGAATGCTTATCTCCCCCTATTTCTTCACTCTAAGACATAAGAGCAAGTTTTGTTTTATAACTAAATATATATATGTAGTAGACTTTCTACCCATCTGTGAGACCATCAGGCTCTCTGTGAGACCATCAGGCTCTCTGTGAGACCATCAGGCTCTCTATAAGACCATCAGGCTCTCTATAAGACCATCAGACTCTCTGTAACACCATCAGGCTCTCTGTGAGACCATCAGGTTCTCTGTGAGACCATCAGACTCTCTATAAGACCATCAGGCTCTCTGTAAGACCATTAGGCTCTCTGTGAGACCATCAGGCTCTCTGTGAGACCGTCAGGCTCTCTGTGAGACTATCAGACTCTCTATCAGACCATAAGGCTGTCTGTGAGACCATCAGGCTCTCTTTTTCCTTGACATCTGACCTTTTCTCTAACTGTAAAAAAAAACTATAATAACAATGCAACGTATAGGCAGGGCATGGATCCATGCGCATCATTCTGCTTCCCAGTCACAGCAGCGGAAAGTGTAAGTGAAAAACATCGTTTGAATTGAGAGAGAGAGAGAGGGGGGGGGGGGGGGGGGGGGGGGGGGGGGGGGCACTGCGAGTGTACTTCATTTTGTTCCTGCAACACAGTTTTCGTAGCAAATTTAAGGCCATGTGATGGCTCTCTGGATCCCAAAAACAAGTCATTAAACTTGTGTGTACGTGTCTGGATTTCGTCTATGAAATTTCCATCATCGTCACCTCCACCTTTACTGTTTACCACCATCACTAATCATCCTCATTTCTATCATTCATAGTCTTTATCGTATCATATGCTATCTTAATCAGGATCAGTATACTTCATGATTATCGTATTCATCTCCAGCATTCTATTTATTAACACATTAATTTTTCTTTTAAAGTGCATAAATTTTAGATCGTATGTAATGCATTGTGACAATTAAGGTGTTTAAAATTCATCTAACTCCTTCAGATGAAATTACTTTGACAGTAAAGTCAGCAGCCACCTGTTCGCAAAGATGTTAACTCCGGACCCTGAGGGCAGGCAGGGACTGTCAAAGGAGCATTATCTCCCTCTAGCAAAACAACCCGGCTAAATATGCCGACATCATGACCTTCACACTGATGACCTTCAAGGCATGGAGGTGAGAAGATGGCGGGGGAAGTGGTTATGTGTGTTTTGAGAGTGCGGGAGGACAGGAGGGGGGGGAGGTGGAAACAGGGTTACCATTAGAACAAACCACATGGAAGCCTGAAATTGTGAGAAAGGGTGCGGTCACGGAAATCTGGGAGTGTCAGCAGGGTATTGTTTTCGCCGTCATCATCATCAGTTCCTTACTTCTGGGATTGTTGGGACGCCACTTGATGTAATGATCCACCTCCATTCTCGTCTGTCCTCTGAGACTCTCTGGGAATCGGCAAAGGTCAGGCCTGTCCATTTCTGGATATTGTCCTCCCACTTTTCTCTGTGTCTGCCCTTTCTTCTGTTTCATCGAAAGATGTTACTATACCAATTCGGCGCTCAAAGTTCTGGTCTTTCTTGACTATTGGTGAACATTTCTTCAGATGGGCTAGTGGCTGTTTCTATTGATTTGGACACTTCTGTATCAGTGACCTGGTCCTCGTAGCACATGCGTACAATTTTGACATATCATGTCATTTCAAAATTCCAGGATTCCCCGAAGATGGAGTATGTCTGCCTTAATGGCAGGATAAAAACGGTCATACACACAAAACTCCACTGCCTGTCTATACAGGTAGTGTCCGCAGGAGTATCAGCCTGCGCATGCAGAAAGAAAGAAAAGAAAGCTGTCAGGCTCCACCTTTCACAAACGTAAAAAATAGCTTGATGTCACTGGTGTGCGCATCATTGTCGCTTTGACATTAAGAGAGATGTTGTTGTTCCGGATGGTCTTGAGTATTGAGAGCGCTTTTGATTCTCATGCCATTCTAGTGAGGACTTACGGTTTCTACCCTCATTTGTCAGAACTGCTCCAAGGGTAGGTGAACCTGCTGACCGTCTCGAGTTTTTGACTCCTTGCTTCAACGTCTTGTTTCTGTCTTTGGTGTGTTTTTCATCAGTTGGATTTTTTTTTTTTTTTTTTTTTTTTTTTTTTTTTTTTTTTTTTTTTTTTGCTGTCCCAACCTCTGCGCCACTTCAGAGGCAGTGCACCCACACCGCTCTCACTCCGACACCCCGTCCACAGCCACAGCCCGGTCAGGCCCGCCGCAGCCCCGGCACCGACAATCCACAGGGCGGAGTCAATGTCAAGTCGTCAAGAGGCAACCCACCGGAGGAGACACTGCACTGCTGCCGAGTCACTTCGGTGGTGTTCAGTGGCGCCTGTTCTGATCTAACATACGCAGGACACCACCTACTAAGCCCCCTACTGACGACAATAATTGCTTAGTCGCGGAGCCGGCGTGAGTGAGCTCTCCCTCCGGAGGGCGCCACCACGTCCGTCCAACGACAGCCCCCATGGACTCGCCGATACCGGTGACCCCGACGGAACCAAACCAAGGGCCATAGACGTGGAGAGGACATCGAAACTGAGGTCACCATGAGAGCAGGGCATGAAGGGCCACAGAACTTGGGACATTTTTTTTAATGCTGATCGATGAGAATAAGGATGATGAAGATGATGCTACGGATTTCCATTTCGGTCTGAGACTACATGACAGGGCTGTACTCTACGCTTCCTTTCATAATATATCCCGGCGTCAACCAGGCCCGAGAGATACAGACACTGCAGTGTTGGTCAGGAAATTTGAACAACACTCTCAGAAACGCATCCATTGAAACTCGACTGTGTGGTCCCAGTCTTCCCAACTGAGTCCGCAGCAAACTCAACTTTGGGTAGGAGCCGGTCGGGGCGAAAAACCCACATGCCTCTGATGGGATTCGAACCCACGACCTCCCAGCCGGGAGTCCGCGACCTTTCCTGCACTCATTTCATCCCATATGTCATGAACCTTTCGTCCAGACGTTGCATTGATTGGGAAAGTTCTTCATGTCCAAATGATCCATCCACATCATCGGCAAAATGTGTAGGGTGACGGTCCTGTCTCCAGTGTTCACTGTCCCAAGATAGTCTTCTAGTGCATGAGTCGTCAGTCTTTCTAGAAATGGCGTCAGAGAGGACATTTTTCTTCACCAACACGTGGTCAGTGTGTTTTGTTGTGTTCTCTCTTAGGGCTGTGCTCTATCCTCTTCTGGACACATTGTGTGAGCCATACGTATTTATTAAAAGGAGACTGTAGAAACTGACAAATTCTAGGGTCCAGATCCCCTAAAATTTGTCTGTCTGTTGCAGTATTGTCAACAGATGATTTGTCTGTCTGTTGCAGAATTGTCGACAGATGATTTGTCTGTCTGTTGAAGAATTGTCGACAGATGATTTGTCTGTCTGTTGCAGAATTGTCAACAAGTGCCTGGCCAGTTGTCTGTTACATGCTCTCCCAACTTTGGCAGTCCAGTCTCCTATCACTTTTAACATGCCTTTCATAGGTGTTTGGCCGAGAACTTTGTGAAGCTGGTCATAAAATTTCTCAGCTTGACTATCTTCGTAATCTGATATTGGGGCATGTCTGAAAAGGAATTGAAAGTAAATCCGCCTGATAACAGGAACAAACAAATTACAAAACAAAACACGACTCTTTTCGACCTCTTCGTTCTTCTTCAGGCCAGAAAACAACATTCAGGACAATAGGCCAGAAAACAACATTCAGGACAATAGGCCAGAAAACAACATTCAGGACAATGAAAATCAAGAGCGAGTTATCTTCACCCATTCGGCGCAAGATGGGCGCTGAATGAAAACGGGGCTGTCACCTCACATTAAGACTAATATTGGAGAAGGAGGCTGTCCCTAGTCAGATAGTAGCGACCCATCACACTGTTCCCGGTGTTCTTGTGACCAAAGAAGCCAACGTCATGCCCATATAATTTTTATAGTCTCTGTACCACTGAAGCAGATACTACGTCCTGCTGTGATTGGAACTTCTCCTCCATTCTTTCCCAACGAACATCATTTGATCACGGTAGATTCCAGAGATAAGTGTTCACTTAAATCTCTTTTGGCGCACAAAGTTCTGACGTATCAACTTTTTAGAATGATGTTCCCTATGCAATGTAACTTACGTTCTTGTATGTCAGGTTGTTGTGTTTGTTTGTTTGTTTGTTTGTTTTGCATCAGTGGCACACTTCACATCTCCACGCCTGTGATGCAACTTTTGGCGCGTTTCTTTGGGATCCAGGTGACGACCAATCCGTTAGGGAAATGGTCTGACCCGCTTAAACGAGTCTGTCTGAACTTCAAATCCGTTGTTAGTTAGCGTGTCCAGGCCATGGAGACATATTTCCCGCTTTTTTCTTTTTGATGTTTCCCGTAATAGGCAGCAACTAAAAGAAAAGAAAGACAGCAGTTCAAAGAAAGAGCGCGGTGGGAAAAAGAGATGAAAACCAATGAGAATAAGAAACGAGAAAGAAGGAAGAAGAAAGAAAGCAGAAGGAAAAACTAGCCAACGCGTTAAGTGACAAAAATGCACGGAAAGACAAAAAAGGAATGGAAAGAGTAAAGACGAAAAGTTTTGGAGAAAAAAAAAAACAAAGAAAGAAAGAACATAAACAAGCAAAAGGAAGAGAGAAAGAAAAGGAATGAGTTAAAAGAATGTCCAGGGAAAGAACCAAAGATGAAAATCAAAATGAAAGTACTTTATTTAGATGGAGGTTTTCCTACTCGCCATATTGAATGGTTTTTTTTTTTTTTTTTTTTTTTTTTTTTTGGGGGGGGGGTGTTGTTTTTTTGTATGACAATCGACATTAAAACAGAAGAGAAGACAATATACTACACACAAACACACACAGACACACACACACACACACACACACACACACACACACACACACACACACACACACACACACATGTACGTGCGCACACGCACGCGATCACGCAGATGCAGTCACGTATGCATGCACGGATGCACATACACACAAACACACACACGCACACACACGTGCTCGCATATACACACGCGCGCGCGCGCACACGAGTGCACAGACAGACAGACAGATACACGCGGACACACACACACACACACACACACACACACACACACACACACAACACACACACACACACACACACACACACACACACACACACACACACACACACACACACACACACACACACGCCTGTTCCAAAGGTGTTGCAGTTTTTTTGTAAGTTTTTTTTTAAACTTCTGCTTACCTCCATTTTGGGCCATCCACCCACTGAATATAAGTGCTAGACGCAAATGGAGTGCACTGATGCGTTTCTGTTCTGCTGCAAATATCTTTATCTATTCTCCTGCTGCAAATCGTTTTCTGTCTCCTGCTGTCAGGTTTCCTGCTGTTCTGTCGTTGTTCTTCTTCTTTTCCCTTTTCCTTTTCAGGTTTATTCTAATTCATTCTGTTGCTTCTTCGTCTTCTTCTGCTCCTCCACGTTCTCGTATTTCCTTTCTTCTTCTCCTTCTCCTTCTTCTCGTCTCCAATCTCTTCTAATATCAACCTTTTTTCCCTTTTCGTCATCTTCCTAATCTCCCCTTTCTGCGCCTCCACCTCCTTCACTGCTTCTTCTGTCTTTTTCTTTTTCTCTTGTTATTGTTTGGGCTAAAGCTGCTTCTTAAAAATACAGTTTCTTACCATTTTTTTAATTCTTCTTTTAGTGGTCTTCTTCAGTAAAAAAAAAATACACACACACACACACACACACACACACACACACACACACACACACACACACACACACACACATACACACACACACACACACACACACAAATGGCTTTGCCTGCAGTGGACTAATTTTCAAACATGTAAATGTCACACACAGATATGAATTTAACTTATGGACCCGTCTTCTTTCTTTGAAACACAAATGTCATCCCCCCCCCCCCCCTAACTAGCGTAGAGACAGAAGAGCGCGCGATGACATGTTCGTTCTCCAGAGTAGTGAGGAGTGGGTGCACTACCGTGTTTGTGATGTGGAGCAGACAGGACAGTGTATATTACCATGTTTGCTACCTAGTGTACAGAAGACAGTGTACACTACATGTTTACTACCTAGTGTACAGAGGACAGTGTACACTACCATGTTTGCTACCTAGTGTACACAGAAAGGGGCACAATATCATGTTTGTTACTCGGGCTAGAGGGGGAGAGCGTACAAAAGAATGTTCGTTGCCAAGAGAAGAGAGGACAGTGTGCAATATCATGTCCATTACCTACTGTATAGAAGCCAGTGTACAATACCTTGTTTGTTACTTTTAGAGTAGAAAGGAGAGAGTACAGAGTATATCATATCCGTTGGTCGGAGAGTACAATACCATGTCCATTACCTACAGTAGAGAGGCCAGTGTATAATACCATGTTTGTTACTTAATGGCTACCAGACTAAACAAGTCACTCAGTTAAAGAAGGCTACTCACTGTGTGTTTGTTACTGTTAGAGACGAAACGAGAAGGTACAATATCAGATCCGTTAGTCGGAGTGGAGAGCAAGGGTTCAATACCATATCCGTTAGCTGCAGCAGAGAGAACAAAATGGAATGCAATATCCGTTAGCTTATAAGCAGAAATGAAAGGGTACAATACCATATTCGCTACTCAGAGTAGAAGGGAGAGGGTGTAATACCATGTTTGTTGCCCAGAGAAGACAGAAGAGGGTACAATACCATGTTCGTTACCCAGAGAAGACAGAAGAGGGTACAATACCATGTTCGTTACCCAGAGAAGACAGAAGAGGATACAATACCATGTTCGTTACCCAGAGAAGACAGAGAGAAGAGGGTACAATACCATGTTCGTTACCAAGGGTAGAGAGGAGAGTATACAATGACATGACCGTTACTTACAGTAGAGAGGCCAGGATACGTTGCCGTGTCAATTACAGTTAGGTACTCCAGAGAGGAGAGGGTATAATACCATATCCATTTGCTGGAGGCGAGAGGAAAGGGTACGATGCCATATCCGTAAGCTAGATTAGAGAGGACAGAGTACAATGTCATGTCTGTGAGCTAACGTAAAGAGGACACAGTACATACCATGTTCATTATCCAGAGAAGACAAGAGAGGGTACAATACCATGGTCATTATCCATTAGGGAGGGAGAGAGTACTATACCATGCTCATTACCTATAGTAAAAACCAGAGTTCAGTATCATGTTTACTGTCTAGACTAAAGACGAAAGGGTACAAGACCATGTTCGTTACTAAGGGTAGGAAGGGGAGGGTATGACACCATGCACGTTACTGAGAACAGACAGGAGAGGATGTGATATCATTTCGTTTTCCCCGAGAGAGAGAGAGGAGAGGGTACAGAACTATATTCACAACTTGTTGTTTAGAATGAGAGCGTACAATACGTTGTTCATTATGTCTCGCAGAGTATAGAGGAGAGAGTCTAGTGCCGTTTTTACTGGAGCTGACAGAACAGAGTACAATATCATTTTAATTTCTCAGAGACGAGACTGTCTGTCTAGAGCAGAGGAGAAGCAGTGCAGTAACACCATCAAAGTTACCTAGGGCAGGGTGAAAATAGAGTAGGCCAAAGGATGATCGTACAATTTATGTGATTTGGAGCGAACGTGAGGGGGTACTAACTAATTTCCAGACAATTTCGTGACCGTCATTTTTTTTTTTTTTTTTTTTTTTTTTGCATAATCCCATCGTCTCTAATTGGTCGGTAATGACTTCCGGTCTTCTCGCCTATAATGTCAGCATGATGGAATTGCTAAGTGTCGTGGAAGTCACTGTTTCTGCCCTTCCCTTTTGCTCCAACGTGTAGGGACATGATGTGTAGGGACATGATGTGTAGGGACATGATGTGTTAGGGACTGATGGACTGGGGATTGATGGGTAGGGACATGATGTGTTAGGGACTGATGGAGTGGGGATTGATGTGTAGGGATATGATGTGTTAGGGACTGATGGACAGGGGATGATGATGTGTAGGGATATGATGTGTTAGGGACTGATGGACAGGGGATTGATGTGTAGGCAGATGATGTGTTAGGGACTGATGGACAGGGGATTGATGTGTAGGGATATGATGTGTTTAGGGACTGATGGACAGGGGATTGATGTGTAGGCAGATGATGTGTTAGGGACTGATGGACAGGAGATTGATGTGTAGGCAGATGATGTGTTGGAGACTGATGGACTGGGGATTGATGTGTAGGGATATGATGTGTTCGGGACTGATGGACTGGGGATTGATGTGTAGGTAGATGATGTGTTGGGGACTGATGGACAGGGATTGATGTGTAGGCAGATGATGTTTTTGGGGACTGATGGACTGAGGATTGATGTGTGGGGATATGATGTGTTGGGGACTGATGGACAGGGGATTGATGTGTAGGGAGATGATGTGTTGGGGACGGATGGACTGGGGATTGATGTGTAGGGAGATGATGTGTTGGGGACGGATGGACTGGGGATTGATGTGTAGGCAGATGATGTGTTAGGGACTGATGGACAGGGGATTGATGTGTAGGGAGATGATGTGTTGGGGACGGATGGACTGGGGATTGATGTGTAGGGAGATGATGTGTTGGGGACGGATGGACTGGGGATTGATGTGTAGTAATAGTCATAGGGAATGGGGGAATGGGGATTGATTGGTAGGGATTTGATGCGTTAGGGACTGATAGACAGACGACTTATGTGTAGGGATATGATGTGTTAGGAACTGATGGACTGGGGATTGGTGTGTATGTACTAGGGACTGATAGACAGAGCATGATGTCTGATGTGTAGTAATATGATGTGTAAGGGGCCGGTGGACAGAGGATTAATGTGTGGGGACGTGATTTGTGAGGGTCTGATGGCCTGCGGAGTAAGGTGTAGGACATTCATATATATCGAGAAATAATGTGTTGGGTCTGGGGATTGATGTATAGGATATATTAAACCCGGAGAGTGCCTGTAAGCCGTCAGCTGACGGCGCAGTAAAAAATGCTCTTCTAGAGCCTATGGGCTGCCAACTGACGTCATGCATTTTTCTTGAATTTTCATTCGTTACTATTTCTATCAAAGGACTCAAATAGAGTGTACGTAGTAAGCCCTTATATGTCTGTAGTATTAAAATGATATGCAAATGAACACACGTAATGAAAAAAACCATTAATTTTATTCTCATCACTGACTGGATGACCAGCCAGCACTTTGTCTCGCTTTGCAAAGATGGCGGCGCAACCTTCGACGAGCGTAGCGACCAAATCAACATACTTACACAGCTGAGCAGGCTCTGCTGATCATTTTTGACAAAAATAATAATCTTTTATTCAACGACTCACTCGAGCATGAAGGTGAGATGATGATAGTGATGGAATTGCCGACCATATTCGTCAGTTATTGAGTCGTGCTGTGCGATCTCAAGAGTGTGTTCAGCTGACTGGTTACCAGCTTCGAACGAGCTTCTGCACTGTGCGCGAGTGGCCTGTGACGTGTTAGTCAGCGCGAGAGGGGAGCGCGGCCTGTTCGCGGCGTGACACAGGGGGCAGGAGGAAAGGTAGGGGAAGAGGAGGAGTGAAAGAGAGGGTTGAAGTCCAGCAAGGGGGTGTGGGGGGGGGGGGGGGGGGGGGGGGGGGGATGGGGCGTGGTCGTGGACTGACCTGTGTGCATGAAGTGTGAGCGTCTTGATAGACTTCTAGACTGTTTTACTTTCATTTACAGGTGTAGTGTGACTATACAAACTTTATTTTCAACTTTTTTGCTTTGTGTTCTTCTTTGGATGTGAAGCTGTAGTGGTAAATACATATGTTTTTGACCGTGCAAAAAAAAAAATCTATCCAAATCTAAGTGCCTAAATATTTTTCATTATCAAAATTAAAACGAAAGAAGCCAAGATTCAAAATCTCCATTCAATTTCCTTCAAAAATCATATATATTTATTTTTGTATCTTCTGTAGTTTCTGAGCTAGAATTTTTGGTTAATTATTACCCCCAAATCATTAGATTTCCCTGGCACTGGGAAAGCCTTTGTTTGTAATATTTTCGGGCAGTGAACGGGTAAAGAGTCTACGTAACTGGGGAGTGGTTTGTTGGGTTTGGAGCACTGAGAACTGATGTGTAGAGTCTGTATGTGCTGGGAATATATATGTAATGTATTGATGCCGCTGGTATTGATGGGTCTGGGACTGATGTAAATTGATGGTAGGAGTGGGTTGAGATCTGCTGTACTGTGTGGGACTGTGTGTAGCATTGATGTTGATGTCTAGTGTGCTGGGGGGCTGGATGTGTTGAGATCTAATGTTTTGGGGTCTGATGTGCTATGATTTAATGTGTAAGGAGTCTGATGTGTCGAGGTTTGGTGCGCTGAGGATTGATAGGATGGGCCCGGTGTGTTTCTAAGAGTGTGAGAAAACAGATCATTAGTAATTTCCATCAAAAATATCGGCTGCCATCTTCCTTTAGGATGAAGGAGACTTGCCTGTGCGAGCCATCAGGCAGAACGGGACGTCTTTGGTTTTTTTTGCACTCTCTCTCTCTCTCTCTCTCTCTCTCTCTCTCTCTTGTGCCGTCCCGCAGCCCTACTCCCTTTACTCTCCCTCCTCGCCCTCTCCCCCTCCTCTCTCTCTCTTTCTCTTCCTCTCTCTCTGTCTTCCCTCCCCCTCCCATGCCTTCCCCACTACACTCCCTTTCCCAAACCCTCCTACCCTCCTTGCCTTCTTACCTCCTCTCTCTCTCTCTCTCTCTCTCTCTCTCTCTCTCTGCCCTGAAACTGTGGAACATATTTATCTTTTTCACCTCCTCCCTTCACCCCCCCCCCCCCCTTCATTCCTTGCTCGCCCCCATCTCCTTGACTCCCTGCCCCAGCCCCACCACTCCCATTTCCATTTGTTACCTCCATGTATTGTGGCCAAAGGCCGACGTACATTAAAATTCTGAGTTCTGAGTTTCTCTCTCTCTCTCTCTCTCTCTCTCTCTCCTCATGGTATCCCATTCATTGTTTCCCGTTTCGTGTCGCACGTTTTCCCTCGTGTGTCGCTCTGACCAGCCACTGATTTGTGCTATTCTTTGGGCCACCGGGCGCCACGTTTAAGTCGAGAGAGGTGCGATGGCCGTGGAAGATGGGCGAAGGAGGGATGGTGGAGGGGGGGGGGGGGGGGGGGATATTCGAGAAGCCCGGTGAACTAGATTCAGGAAACTGAGGGCAGTGACTGCCAGTGCAGCACAGGTCACCTGCAATGTATTGCGGCTGTATTCTTTTGCATGCAAGTCAGTGGGAGTCGTTTATGCAGGTCAGTGGGAGTCGTTTTATGCAAGTCAGTGGGAGTCGTTTTCTCTCTCTTCTTTGTCCATTTCCCATCAGTTTGATTGCGTGTATTAACCCTACATATATATACTCTTTCTCTGTCTGTCTGTCTGTCTGACTGTTTATCTGTCGGTCGGTCGGTCGGTCTCTCTCTCTCTCTCTCTCTCTCTCTCTCTCTCTCTCTCTCTCTCTCTCTCTCTCTCTCAAAGGGCTCATGTGTTCCTGTAGGTGGGAAAAAAAAAAAAAAAAAAAACTGAGACTCTCGGTAATCTGTCTGTCTTTCTATTGCACACATACTTGCACACACTCACTCATACGTATGCACAAACAGACTCATAACCACACACACACACACACACACACACACACACACACACACACACACATACATACACACGCACGCACGCACACGCAAACACACACACACACACACACACACACACACACACACACACACACACACACACACACACACACACACACACACACACACACACACACACACACACGTGCGCGTGCGCGCGCGCGCGCACGCACATTGATAATGATATTGATATGCCTCGTTGGGAGCACCTAAATGCTTCTTTTGATTACAAATACACTTTGTTACAGAAAAGTGATACTGTAAATATTTTAACAACTGAAGTTCGTGAACATTTAGAAAACAGCTATCCAAATCATTTAAAAGCGTTTACAAATGGGTCGGTAATGGAATCCTTTGACAGTGGTTTTGGCTTTATAATACCAACTTTAAATGTCAGGAAATCATATTATTTAGGAAAGGGCTTTCAATCATATGCAATACTGAATGCTTTGACTTACATGTATGATACACCACCATTGCTTTCTATCTAATTTTACTTTTTGTTTATTCCAAATCTGTTTTACAATCATTAGAGCGTTGGGACTGGAAAGCTAGAATAGATTTGCTTTTTGAATCAAAACATCGACTGCATTGTTTCATAACTCTAGGCATAAGAATTGGTCTTTGTTGGGTCCCATCTCACTGTGACATAAAGTGAAATGAAACAGCAGACAGTCTTGCAAACGTAGAGCAAACTGAAACGCTGAAAATGTATTAAACAATCCCTTAGATTTATCCTCTTTTAATTAATCCAAATTATGGGGAAATGTATACATAAGAAGAATTTTAGTCAACAAATGGCTACTTTACCATCGTGCCAAAGGCACAACGTTACATTAATTCATAAATTAAGGCTGAATACTTGGAACTCTAAATATTCTCATGGTATTACTCGTGTCTGCAGAGAAAACATTTATGTACATCATCTTTTGTTTGATTGCTCAGTGTTGACCTCGCTCTATAAGGAAAAAAAAAAAGGTTGAGATTGAGATGACTTAACTTTGATAATGTCAATGCTGTCTTATATGGTTCATATGTTGCAGAAATTGCCATGGTTATTTCGCAGTCACAGGTTGCAGATTTTTGTAAAGATCAACAGTTTTGTGTACCACTAGGGTATTTCACTTATGAAAATATGCATAATTATATCAGACGTGGGTTTAAAAGTACTAACGTGGATGATAAATTAAGTGTGGAGGTTTTTTTTGTGTTTTGTTTTGTTTCGTTTTTAAAACAAGTGTCTAATATCATCTGGCGATGAAAAGACATTAAATAAACCACTGAACTGAACAGAACTGAACTGAACTGAACATACACACACACACACTCTCTCTCTCTCTCTCTCTCTCTCTCTCTCTCTCTCTCTCTCTCTCTCTCTCTCTCTCTCTCTCAAACACACTCACGCACATACACACACACACACACACACACACACACATGCGCGCGCGCACGCATACATACACACACACATACACCTCTCTCTCTCTCTCTCTTTCTCTCTGTCTCTGTCTCTGTCTCTCTCCCTCCCCCCCCCTCTCTCTCTATCTCTCTCTCTCTCTCTCTCTCTGAAAAGGCTCGTGTGTTCTTGGTAGGTTAGAAAAAAACTGAGACTGCCTCTGTAATCTGTCTGTCTTTCTATTACTTCTTCTTCTCCTTGTCGGTTTTCTTCTTCTTCTTCTTCTCTCTCTCTCTCTCTCTCTCTGTCTCTGTCTCTCTCTCTCTCTCTCTCTCTCTCTCTCTCTCTCTCTCTCTCTCTCTCTCTCTCTCTCTCTCTCTCTCTCTCTCTCTCTCTCTCTCTTGTCATCAACAAGATCCCCCAGTAAGAAACGTTAGTTTACTGAGGACAGTGTCAGTGTGCACCTATTGATCCAGACCGTATCACCGCATGTCTGCTACTTTACACTGATGTGAAAAGAAAAGCAACAGCTGGAACAATATTCCCTGAAACAGTTCACCTGATGAAATCAAACGGTCCGGTTCTGTTCTTTTATGATGTGATGAATTGGCGATTCGGGAGATTTAGCAGCCAGATACTGCTATCTGCCCTGCCGAACTTTAGAAGTTCGTCTGTGTGAAATGAGTTAGAGATGACACACTTTCAACGTGATCTTTTTTATCTGTTATAGTCAGAGTTTATGTCTTTATTTTTCTTCTTTGGATTTTGTTATTGAGGCCGAGAACAAAATTTATGTCTTTATTTTCTTCTTTGGATTTTGTTATTGAAGCCGAGAACAAAGGAATTGAAATCAAGAAAATGGCATCAGTGAGGCCGAGGTTTGTTTCGCATTTTTCCTTGTCCGCTAAATTTTTTTTTTCATTTATGCTTCTGTGACGCAGCGTTTTTTTTGTTTTGTTTTGTTTTTACTCACATTTGAGCATTGTAAAGTTATCTTCTTTAGCTGGTCTGCCTGACCTATATAGAATATTAACGATAATGACGATAATAATTACATCACTATTCTACTGATTTAACCAGCAAAGCTTCATTGATGTGAGAAAACTGAACTTAGGGGGAAAAAAAAAAAAGAAAACAGAATACAGAATAACAAGAAACTAAAGACGGGGAAAAACACCTAAAAGAAAAGAGAGAGAGAGAGAGAGACAGAGAGAGAGAGAGAGAGAGAGGGAGGGAGGGAGGGAGGGAGGGGAGTGGATATAAAAGAATGATGAGAGAGAGAAATGAAGACAGAAAGGAAGAACAGAAAGAAGTGAAAGAACAATGGAAGCAGAAATAAAAGACACGCCAGGTAAAACCAAAGACAGAAAAATCTCAGAGGCAGTTTCCTGTGCTGAATGTCAGCCCTGTCTGACCTCTCCTTCAACACCACAAAACAGATTCTTTCGTTTTGGAACTTTTTGTTGCTATGCTTCAAACACAAACTTTGTGGATTTCGTTGTTGCTATTGTTTTGGGCTGGTGGTTGTGGTGATGGTGGTGGTGGTGGTGGTGGGTGGTGGTGGTGTGTGTGTGTGTGTGTGTGTGTGTGTGTGTGTGTGTGTGTGTGTGTGTGTGTGTGTGTGTGTGTGAGTGTGCATGTGCATGCGCGTGCACGTGAGGGCACATGCACGTGTATGACTCTGACTCAAACTCTGTGTGTGTGTAGGGAAGGGGGGAGGGTGAGCATGAGTGCATGCATCTGCATGTGTATGTGTTTGCACGTGCACACAAGTGCAAGGTGTGCTCTTTGTTTATATTTTGCCTTTGTGGAATTGATTATACAGGATTACAAAAAACAAACTGGGTGTTCAAGTTCAATACGTCTCTTCCATATTCACCCTCATTCTGTCATCTCTACCCTCTCTGATATATTCTATCCACCCCACACTTTCCAACACACACACACACACACACACACACACACACACACACACACACACACACACACACACATGTGCGCGGACACACACACACATACATGCATACACTCACTCATACATAGCACACAGACTCATAACCACACACACACACATACACACACACACACACACACACACACACACACACACACACACACACACACACACACACACACACACACACACATCCGTCTAATATCACTTCTAGTGAACAGACGTTAAACAGAACAACAACAACAACAACAGCCACACACACACACACACACACACACACACACACACACACACACACACACACACACACACACACACACACACACTCACTCACTCACTCACTCACTCACTCACTCACTCACTCACTCACACTGACACACACACACACACGCGCACACACACACACACACTCTCTCTCTCTCTCTCTCTCTCTCTCTCTCTCTCTCTCTCTCTCCCTCTCTCTCTCTCTCTCTCTCTCTCTCTCTCTCTCTCTCTCTCTCTCTTACACACACACACGCAGAGAGGATACAGTACCATGCTCACTACCAAGGGTAGAGAGGACAGGGTGTAATAGTAAGTTTTTTTACCTAGAGTATAGAGAAGATGGTACAATACGAGATTTATTACGTGGAGAAGAGAGGAGAATGTAAAAATTGTATGTTTGTTGCAAGAGTAGAGAGGAGTACAATACCACATTCGTCACATTTAGTACAGACGAGAGATTACAGTTCGTTTCATACATTCATATCACTCACAGAGTATGGAGAAGAGAGTACAACAGCGTTTTCGTTTCTTAGAGGTGAGATTACATTACCTAAAGCAGCAGGACATTGTACAGTAATACTAAGTTACCTATGACATAGTGAAGAGAGATGAGACTAGAGGACAATGGTATCATCTATGTGATCTGAAGCAGAGGAGAATGCTAATAATCTCCAGTCACTTTCCTGACCGTCACTTTTTGGCGCAGCCCATCACCTGTAATAATATTGGTCAATAATGACTTCCGGTCTTCTCACCCATGACGTCAGCGTGATGGAACTGGTCAGCATTGTGAAAATTGTTGTCGTTGTCTGACCTCTTCTGTTCAGAAGTGGAGCGAGGGGCATGATGTGAAGGGATATGTTGTTGTTGTTGTTGTTGTCGTCGTCGTCGTCGTCGTCGTCGTCGTCGTACCCCGGCTAAAAGACTCCAGGGATCATCCAAACAGCTGAAGTACTTAAACACTGTGGTAAAAATGCATCAGCTGGGGATGAGAGCATTACGTGTGTGACCTTTTTAGTTACCCCGCCACATGGGTAGCCACACTCCGACTTCGGGGGATTTCGGAGACTGACAATGTTATGCTAGGAGCTTGTCACAACTGAAGACAATCCCCGCATAAATGTGCAGAGCATAACAACATTTTGATGTAGCCTTGGTGTTCTAGCCTATGTCAATTGGCCTGACACAGCCTTAAGCCAAGGCGGTGAAGGGATATGATATGATAGGGTGTGATGGACTGGGGACCACAGTGTGGGATTAATGTGTTGGGGGACTGGGATTTGATGTGTAGGGTACCCATGCATAGGGATCAGATCGACTAGATATTGATGCACTGGGTTTGGATGCGTTAGGAATTGATGAGTTGGGTCTTCTTGTGCTAAAGTCTAGATCAGTAAAGTATTTATGTGCTTAGAATTCATATGTAAGGTATTGATTGATGGGTCGGGGAAATCTGTGAGGGACTCATTTTTTTAGTATTGATGGGTCGACGACAATGTGAATTTATGGTGCGAACGTGTTCGGATGTGATTTCACTGTTATGGGAGTAATATGCATGGACTGATGTTCATGTCTTATGTGGCTGGGCTTGATGTGCAGTAATTGATTAGATGCGTTGCGCTTTGATGTGGAGGAGTCCAGTGTGTCGAGGTTCGCTGCACTGAGGAGTGATAGGTTGGGACTGACGTGTTTCAGACAGTGTAAGTAAACTGATCATTATCGCCTCCCGTCAAAGATGGCATCTTCCCTTTACATGTAGCAAGCTGGCCTGTCCGCTCCTTCGGGAAGGATGGGACAAAGACGTCGTCAGCGTCCTCTCTCCTCCCCGTCCCTCCTATTCACTCTCTCTCTCTCTCTCTCTCTCTCTCTCTCTCTCTCTCTCTCTCTCTCTCTCTCTCTCTCTCTCTCTCTCTCCATCCCTTCCCTTGACCCCCATCCCTCTCTCTCTCTCTGTATGTGTGTGTATGATTGTGTGTGTGTGTGTGTGTGTGTGTGTGTGTGTGTGTGTGTGTGCGTGCGTGCGTGCGTGCGCGCGCGCATGTGTGTAAGTGAGTATGTGTGAGTGTGTGTAAGTGAGTGTGTGTGTGTGGGCGCTTGCTTTGCTCTCTCTCTCTTTCTCTCTCTCTCTCTCTCTCTCTCTCTCTCTCTCTCTCTCTAGCCATTGTATCCTTTTCTCCTTTTACGCATCGTGTGGCAGTCTTCCCTCATTTTTCGATCTAACAAGCCACAGATTGTCTGTGTTTTGAGCTGTTCTTTTGGCCACTGGGAGCTGCGTGTTGGTCGAAAGAGGGAGAGGAAGGTGGCGGTTCTGAAAATCTGAAAAGTGTGGAGAAGGAGGATGGAGAAAGGAGAGATGAGGGGGGGGGGGGGGGGGGGGGGGCGGCTAGGGTTGGAGAAGCCCAGTGAACTAGATTAAAGGAAAGTGAGGGCAGTGAATGCCACTGCAGCGGATGTCATCTGCATTATTTTGCGGCTGGCTTCTTTTGTATGCGGGTCAGTGTGAGTGTTTTTCTTTCTCTTTTTTGTCCACTTTACGTCAGCTTGATTGCCTGCATGAACCGTCTATGCATTCTTGCTCTGTATATTTGCCTGCCTTCCTTTCTGCTTCGTGACCTCTCTCTCCCTCCCCCCCCCCCCCTCTCTCTCTCTCTCTCTCTCTCTCTCTCTTATGGTAAGACTGGAATTATCATATCAATAACAGTGACAGAGTTAGTGTGTACAGAACCTTCTGCACTGTCCCTGATGTTTAAAACGTATTTTGTTAGTCAATTTAGACAGACATTTAACGTTTAATTTGATAAGATTTAGGCTTGGCATTTCCGAAATTGCAGTACATCATAATCGTTTATAGAAAACACAGTGAAAACGACTACTTAATATGTCCACTTTGTTCAAAGAGAGAAAGAAAATGAGATGCATTTTTTTTTTATGCTGTCCTGCTGTACATGACTTAAGAGCACAATACATACCGTCGAAATACTATAACACTCCAAGTCAGTTTAAATTAGTATTGCTCATGACATGCACACTTGAGAAAACAGTTAGAAATTTGTCAGTCTATATTGATAAGGCTTTAAAGCTACGTTCTATTCTCATTTCTTAATATTACTGCTAAGTGTGTGTTATGGATGATGTCATTGTTTATGAATGCCAGATTGGACAAATGTTTGCATCTATGCACCCCTATCATGAGGGGCAATGGCCTAATCATGATTAAAGTTTCCGTATCCGTATCCGTATCTCCGTCTCTCTCTCTCTCTCTCTCTCTCTCTCATCTCTCTCTCTCTCTCTCTCTCTCTCTCTCTCTCTCTCTCTCTCTTAACACAACATCCTAGTAAGAAATGTCAGTTTTCAGTGAATCATATTGATCAGTATTATTTTACTGCTTATCTGCTACTTTGCACTCATTTGAAAGGAAGAGCAACAGCTAGAACAGTATTCTCTGAAATGCTTCACCCAATAAGACCAAATGGTCCAGTTCTGTTCAACTTATAATGTGATGAATCGGCAGTTCAGGTGGATTAATAGTTAGATACTGCAACTTATCGTGCAGGACTTTGGAAATACGTCTGAATAAAACGAGGTTGGAAATGACTGGCTTCAAATTTAATCATTTTTAATTAATCTGTCATAGTTAGTAATTATGTCTGTTTTCAGTGGATGTTGATATTCAGTACAATAACAAAGGAATTTGAAATAACGACTGCAGCACCTGGATTTGTAAGACCTGGATTTAAGTCCCCCCCCCCCCCCCCCCAATCCACACTCGTTTACACAACGGGCTGCCTACCTGGGTAGTGCCGACTGAAGAGCTGCCAGCTGGCGCTTCATTCAGTCGTTTCCCGTGACATCCAGTCAGTATCGTTCAATATCGTTCACTCAATTTTCTTACTTCCTTCATTCTTTACATATCTCACGCAGGGTGCATGCCATGTGTAACGTGTCATCCATACCAACGGCCAAACTGGCCTACTCTTCCGAAAGTTGGTGATGGGATTTTACGTGTGTGCAAGATGTTATGCGTGCGTTCACACACGGAACCTCGGTTTATAGTCTCATTCGAAGGACTGTAAGGGAAATGGAGTCAGAACCAATGTTAACTCCGAGGGAAAAATCCCCCTGTACCGAAACGGCCCGGCGGAGATTCGAACCCGCGACCCCAGGATCACCAAGATCACGAGTCCGGCGCTCTACCAACTGAGCTATTCCGGCTACATCTCATAACGGAAATGTCTGCTGAGTTTTTAATTATTATTAATGTTTCTCAATGATGTAGTGTGTTTTCTTTTACTAACTTTTGAACATTGTAAAGTTATCTTTCAGCCAGTCTGTCTGATGTATGTTAAATATTAACGATAATGGGCAATAATAGTTGTATTATTTATTATTTCATTATTACTATTATATCATTTACCCTTCGTTGAAGCCTTCGTTGATGTGATGGAACTGAACTTAGAAAGAACGTGAATATAAAGTAGAAAGAAAATAAAGATGGGAAAGAAAGCAAGACAACAAAAAAAAGAGTGGGAGCAGATAGAAGAGAAAGATAAGGGAGAACAAAAAAAAGAAGAAGAAAAGGAAGAATGGAAAAAAGGTGAAAGAAGTATAGAAACAAAAATGAAAAAAGACACCCAGAGAAAAAAAAAGACAGGAAAGGATCGAAGATGCAACTTCCTGTGTTGAATGTCAGTCCTGACGGACCTATCTTTTTACACACAAAAACAAACTCTTCTTACTTTCATGCAACAAAACACAAACCC
>JADBJO010002322.1:300000-302500 GCA_016801955.1 Conus betulinus
ACACGTCGTTCATGACCGTTGAAGCCTGACTCATTACATGACCAAAGAACCCTTCAGACCAAGCACCGGCATCGATTGGCCGACTCCAGCAGGCGTAGTCACAGTTAAGGCCCTTGGATCCTTGTCCGTGAGAACGTTGTCACTGTTCTTTTACCGCCTGCTGTACTTCCATGGCACCCCAAGGAGCGGACATTACTTACAGGGAGACGGTGAAACCATGGTCAGAGGCTTCCTTCTGATTTGCTGTGGTTATTGTGGGGGTTTTGTTTTTTTCGTGGGGGGGTGTTGCTGGTGCTGAATGTTCTTAATTTCTTCTTCTTCTTCTTCTCCTTCTTCTTCTTCTTCTTCTTCTTCTTCTTGCTGTTCCATCTGCTGCGCCTTCTGTGTACCATCATTTCCACATCACTTACTCCCGCTTTCCATGCATAGCCACATCTAGGTATGTCTGGCGGCAGACCTAACGCCAGCAGTGCACGAGGAGCCCTCAGTATCAAGTCGCCTTGTGGCACCAAACCACTGCGCATCTGTTGAGTGGTGCACAATGAAGCCAGGACCAGTCCAACACACGCAGGACTCCGCCAACTAACTGACAACCCTACGTGCAGGGTCGCGGAGTCATCGTGAGTGAGCCACCCCTTTCTGAGAGACACCGCCACCGTGTCCATTCCACGACAGTTCCTATGAGCCTGCTGAGCACTGAAGCGTTTGATGCTGGGGCTACCATGACTCGGGAGTGTCGACGGAGGAAGCAAACTTGATGGAATCACAAGAGCAGGTCGGTGATGAGGCGCCACAGAATTTGAGATTCTCTTTCATGGGTTCTGATCACTAGGGTTGGGAGTGACCAAAATGAAGCCCATGGAGTGCCAGTTTGGGCTGAGACTTGACAAGGTTGTGCTTTCTTCCATACTATGTCCCGCAACTGACAGGCCCGTGAGATACAGATACCTGCAGCGTTGGTTATGAAATGGGAACAACATGCCCAGAGCCGCATCCACCAGTTCGACCGTGTAGTTCTATTCTAGCCGTGGGAACCCGTAGTACACTGAACAGATCTGGGTTAGAACCAGTCAGAGTTTTCAAAAGAAACATCCCACGAATCCTTGCACTGGTCTGTTCCCATTTCCACATCAGGTGACACTACAGTGCCACTGACGCTAGCTCTTCTGTTTTTCTCCCTTTCTTATTCTCGTTTCCTTCTTCTTCTTCTTCTTCTTGTCCCCTTTTTTTTTATCCCCCTTTACTCACTTCCTTCTTCTTTTGCGTCTTCCTCATTTTGTTTCATCATTTATTTCATTCCTTCTTTCTTTTTTTCATTCTTCCTTTCTTGTTTTGCGTGTTGTTTTTATTTCTTTCCTTTCTTCTTTTCGCCTTCCCCCCCCCCCCCCCCCCCCCCCTTCGTTCTTTCTCTGTCCCTTTAACTGCTTTTCTCTCTTATTTCAATCCTTTCTTTCTTTCTTTCTTCTTCTTGGATCTATAATCTTCCACCAGATGTGGCTGATGGTAGGCATTCAAACAAACGTCTGTAAACACTGAAACATCAGCAGTGACATTTACCTAATGACGTACTCTTGGTGGAGGTCAAACACAACACGGAACAAACAGACGAACTTCAGGACAAACAGACAGACAGACTTTCATTCATGATATCTAAACAGACAGACAGACTCAAGAGTGTCCGTTCGGAAAGATCTGCTCCCCTGGGCACGAAAGGGAGATGATTAACGGGAGGTCTTTCTTTCTTTTTTTTCGTTTTTTTTCTTCTTCTTCCTTTTATTCTGTCTTCTAGTCTGCTTTCTTCCTTTTTCCTTTGTCGGATCGATCTTAGAATGCTGTAAGTGCTTGCTGTGTACAGAAGTATGTGGTAACACGCGTCTTTGCGTGCGTGCGCGCGCGCCTGATTATGTGTTTGTGTTTGTGATTGTTATTGTGTTTGCAGACATGGAATCGCACGCCCGCCGCGCGCGCACACGCACGCACACACACACACGCGCGCACGCGCGCGCGCGCGCGCACACACACACACACACACACACACACACACACACACACACACACACACACACACACACACACACACCAAAACTAACAAGAGCGCAAAAACTGACTCGCTAATCATCTATCTGTTTGTCTGTGTCCATCATTTTTTTTTTTGTCTTTCTTTCCTCCTCTCTTTCGTCTTTCATACTTTTTCTGTGTTTTTTGTATCATTTTTCTTTCCCTTTTATCCTTTTAGGTTTGTTCTTTCGTTCATTTATTCGTTGGTCTTCTCTTCTTTCCTTTTTCAATTCATGTATTGGTCCAGTTTTTTTTTTTTCCTACACCGGGGGAAAGAATGAAGTAATGATGAAAATAATGATAATAGTAACAACAATAATGATGATGATAATGAAGATGATGATGATGATGATGATGATGATGTAACAATAATAATAATAATAGCATATATAATAATAATGATAATAATAATAATAAAGAACGGGTGAGAGAAGAAACGTAA
>JADBJO010002322.1:307500-324145 GCA_016801955.1 Conus betulinus
CGCGTCTGTGCAGAGCGTAACATCGATTTGTGGTTGCTGGCGGGGGGTTGGTGGGGGGGGGGGGGTGGATTTGCACTGGAGAGGGCACAGATGTATACGCAGGGAGGGACATGCATGGCCGTACGTGGGAAGGGGAGAGTGATTTTGCCGGTTATGACGTGTGTGTGTGTGGTGGGGGGGGGGGGGGGGGGGGGGTTTTGCAGGGAATGTGGATGCAGGACATGGCATGGATACGGCGTGTGAGTGCAGGGGGTCATAGGAATGGGGAGGGGGGGGGGCATAAACATAACGTGGGCGTGGCATGGCTCGGGGGGCAGGGAAGGGGGGGGGGATGCAAATACAGGACGTGACATGGGTTAGGGAATAGAGGGGCGCAACATTGTTGGGGGGTGCAGGGGGTGTGGATGCAGGATGTGACATTGTAGGAACAGGGAATGCAGATTTTGGGACGTCACATGCGTGGGGGTAAGGAGGGGCATGGCACGCATTTCAGCTAATGATATAGGTTGGGGTTCAGGGAAGACGGGGGAAGGGGGTGCGTCAAATTCAGGGTGTAGCATGGGTGGGATTATGGGGGAGGGCGAAGCGCGGTTGAAGGGGTGTGACGATGATGGGCGTATTTAGGGCAGAGGGGGGGCGGATGACTGGCGTAAGATGGGTGGGCGTATTGGACAGAGAGAGGGGGGGGGGGGGGGGGGGGGGGGGAGTGCGTAACGTGGGTGGGCGTATTGGGGCAGACTGGGAGGTTGTGGGTTCGAATCCCATCAGAAAAGTCACGTGGGTTTTTCTGCCCCGACCGGCTCCTACCCAGAGTTGAGTTGCTGCGGACTCAGTTGGGAAGACTGGGACCACACAGTCGAGTTTCATCCACTTAATGGATGCGTTTCTGAGAGTGTTGCTCAAATTTCTGACCAACACTGCAGGTGCCTGTATCTCTCGGGCCTGGTTGACGCCGGGATATATTATGAAAGGAAGCGTAGAGTACAGCCCTGTCATGTAGTCTCAGACCGAAATGGAAATCCGTAGCATCATCTTAATCATCCTCATTGTCATCGATCAGCAGCATAAAAAAAAAGTCTCAAATTCTGTGGCCCTTCATGCCCTGCTCTCATGGTGACCTCAATTTCGATGTCCTCTCCACGTCTGTGGCCTTGGTTTGGTTCCGTCGGGGGTCACCGGTATCGGCGAGTCCATGGGGGCTGTCGCTGGACGGACGTGGTGGCGCCCTCCGGAGGGAGAGCTCACTCACGCCGGCTCCGCGGACTAAGCAATTATTGTCGTCAGTAGGGGGCTTAGTAGGTGGTGTCCTGCGTATGTTAGATCAGAACAGGCGCCACTGAACACCACCGAAGTGACTCGGCAGCAGTGCAGTGTCTCCTCGGTGGGTTGCCTCTTGACGACTTGACATTGACATGTTCCCTGTGGATTGCCGGTGCCGGGGCTGCGGCGGGGCCGACCGGGCTGTGGCTGTGGACGGGGTGTCGGAATGAGCGGCGTGGGTTGACTGCATCTGAGGTGGCGCAGAGGTTGGGACAGCCAAAAAAGGGAAAAAAAGTGCATTACGTGGAGTGGAAGTATTAGCGAAGCCTCACAGAACATGACTAATGGTTTCATAGAAAACTATGTGTAAGGCAGAGCCCTCTAACTGGGAGTTCAATGACTGAAGCAGGCACAGCTCCTTTTGTTCACAAACCTGGCTTCTCCTTGGCTTTGACCTCGGTCCATCGAGCGGAGAAGTACATTGTTTGAAAACTGTGAGAAGACCGGTGTAACACAGAACAACTGCCACCCCCGCCAGTTCCGTCCCGGTCGTTCAGGCAATGGGCATACAGTAGACAGAGTGGAAGAGCAAAGGGACAGTCTGACGATGAAGAGATGTGGGAGCCAGGACAATGGGACTTGATTCTGACCTTAAACAAGAATGGGGGGAAGGGGGAAGGGGGAGGGGAGGAAGGAGAAAAGGCAATTGGGGGGGGGGGGGGGGCTAAATGGGGGGTAATGCTTGAAGCGGACATGGAGGCAAAGAGCGATTTTCCCAGCTCTTTTAATTGTGAAACAGTTGTAATGTGTTTCAGCCCACTGTCGGAGACATTTGAAGACCAGTATCATTTTCTTTCTGCTGAGGAGAAGAGGAGAATAGGGAGGCGGGAGAGGCGAAGGGGGAGGTGGGCACAGGCGGTTGAGTCCCTTCCCAGACTTGTGCTATTTCTCATTGCCTGGTAAGCGGCAGTGCAGTATGTGGTCGACAATCTGAAAGGATTCTGACTGACTGAGATGAATATTAGTTCCACAGTAGGAATGTATAGCCATGCGCGTGTGGACCTGCATGTTAATACACACACACACACACACACACACACACACACACACACACACACCGTTCTATTTGATAATAGATGATCTTACAACAGGATGGAGGGGAGTGGGGGGAGGGTGAATGACACAAACATTCTTCAACTAGTAATATTGCGATCGTTCGCTGTTTGTGTTTCTAAAAGAAACGTTTTTTAGAGAGATTGTTTGATTGATTGTTTGGTGGCTTTTAATCCCATAGGCAACAGATAGGCAAGAAAATGCCTTCTTCCATCCGGACCTTGTCATCTCTGGGACTAACGAAACTTACACACGAACACTATTACACAAGACACACTGTCATCATACATAACAGACATGGACTATTACAAGATCGGTAGTGATTCATATAACCTAAGAGAACACGCGCGTGTGCACGCACGCTCGCACACAAACACACATTCAGCGATAAAAATACATGATCTTCCCAAGCAGAATAAGAATAAGGATTAATCAAATATAGCACAAAGAAAGTAGCCTCGAAAACTGGCAGAAGTTATTCATGAAGCGGTTATGTTCGGGCACGTATGCATATTACCATACCATACCATAGAGAGAGAGGGGGGGGGGGGGGGGGCGAAGAGAGAGAGAGAGAGGGGAGAGGGAGAGAGAGAGAGAGAGAGAGAGAGAGAGAGAGAGAGAGAGAGAGAACGAGGGAGTTATCTAACATAACACTACATTATACCATACAAAACATATATTATCTAACATCATACAACATTACACAATAGAAAACATATCTTAGTTGTCAGTATGATCAACATCAGCATTAACTAGCTTCAACTTGGGCACAGCCGCCCCTGATTAATTAAAAAAAGAAAAGAAAAATGAAACGAAAACAAGAGAGGCAACTTGCCTATTAGACTCACACATGAATAACACAAATAACAACAGGATGAAAGGCAGAGAGTAGCAGGTGGAGTGGGGCAGGTAGACAAGAAACAACAACAACAACAACAGCAACAGCAACAACAAGAGCACTTGACGTCAAGCACACAACGTGTAGTGGCTGTTGTTTGCAAAAGTTTTCATTCTCAAAATGTGGTGGCCACTTGTTTTTCAGTGCCACGCGGCGATATCAGCCCACGCTTCCCCTTTCCCTTCGTGTCTCCCTCTCCCTCCACCAGTGCCTCTCCCACCATCTCCTCATTTCCTTTCACTTTTTGTTTTTCCTTTCTCTTTCTTTCTGTCTAAATTCGCCAGTCCTGTTCCTGTACTGTCTCCTCTCCTGTCTTTTGTACCATGTCTTTACAGCTGTCTGAAGTACCCCCCCCCCCCCCCTCTCTCTCTCTCTCTCTCTCTCTCTCTCTCTCTCTCTCTCTCTCTCTCTCTCTCTCTCTCTCTCTCTCTCTCTGTGTACCGATTATGCAGTAGCTTGGTCCTGTAGGTGAAAATTCGTTCCAGAGCCCTTTCTCTTCTCTCCAACACTTGGTCTTGTTTGTTTGTTTGTTTGTTTTTTACCGATTCCCATTCGTCTACTCATTCGAAATACCTTTCATCAGTAAAGATACGCGCACGTGACGTAAGACTTTGACGTCATATGCATGGCGTTTTTCTCTTGTTTTAAGCACAAAAGATAGATTTTTCTAGGAATAGCAGGGGTTTTTTCTTTTTCTTAACTGTCATCTTGGCAACAAACTGTCAAGTTTTGTTACTGTAAAAACGAGAAATAAATGTTTTGCTTGAGCATTTAGTGCTTCTTTACGTATGTCATTCACCATAGAAATAAGCGCTTGCGATGTTAGCTATACAGGAAGAAAATACTTTCAGTCTTTCTCAGTTCTTTATTTACTGACACACGTTTATTTATATCGCCATCTGCTGGATTTGAAAAAAAAAAAAACTGGTATTGAAAGACCGATCTTTACAGAATTTAACTCAAGTTTTGATCATAATATTTCAGGATGATACCATTATCATATCTTTGATCAACGTCTGAAAACAATTTTTGTGAGTAACTGGCCTATTTTAGAAAATGTCAGTGTTGTAATATTTGAAAAATTGCTAAAAATGTCAAACACAGATTAGCGGTGATTACGATGCACTGGAATCTTTTCAAGGGATGGCTGGAAATGACTTCATAATGATTCGCCTTCTACCGTCTTTGATGATTTTAATCTTTGTATTTGCCGACAAAATGCAAACTTTACAGTTTTCCTTGGACTCACAAAACACACGCACGCGCGCATAAGCACACACACACACACACACACACACACACACACACACACACACACACACACACACATATGCGCGCGCGCGCGCACACACACACACACACACACACACACACACACACACACACACAGATAGGAGCACACTGTGTGCATTTTCTCTCTCTCTCTCTCTCTCTCTCTCTCTCTCTCTCTCTCTCTCTCTCTCTCTCTCTCTACACACACACACACGCGCGTGCGCGCACGCACGCGCACTCTCACTCACTCAAATACATATACACAGACAACCAACCCAGATTACACAACCACTGGTGAGCAAACCAAATTACTAGCATACAAACCAAACAAACGAAACAGATTGTGTCAACTTACACATGCGAGTCGAAAAGTGAAGTAAATCTTTAAAACAAGGGTTTGCATACAGAATCAACGTCAAGTAAAAAAATGTGTGCCGTCTTCCTCCCCGATTCCCAGATTCCAGACGTGAAATAGAGAATCTGAGAGAGCGCAAAGGATGGGGGGGGGGGTGGGGGGTTGGCGGTGGGGGGGGGGGGGGGGGGGGGGGGGGGGGGGGGGGGGGGGGGGGGGGTATAGGGTAAAGGGAGAGAGAGAGCGAGAATAGGGGAAAAAAAAAAAAAAGGACAGGATGAGTGGTGAGTGTGTGGAATAGCGGGGGGGGGGGGGGGGGGGGGGGTCGGGGAGAGGGAGTTCGGGACATGCTATTTGAAAACTAGGTCGGCTCAAACTAAAAGAAAGAAGGAAAGATTTTTTTAAAAGGGGGAAAAATCCCAATTTGAAGCTTCTGAAAATTGACAGATCATCCGCTACCTTTTTTCCCTTCTGCATTTGGAGTCTTCCCTTGTGGCCGGAATAACAATCATTAAAAAAAAACAGAAAATGTTCCCCATGTATTACTGACAACAAATGATTGTCCAGTTTTCAACACCAGGTCCGTGCACGTGCGTTTTTGCTGTGAATTCCTGACTTTCGTTTCTCTTGCTAGCCGATGAAAGTGTCTGTGAGAGAGAGAGAGAGAGAAGGGGAAGTGTGTGTGTGTGTGTGTGTGTGTGGGGGGGGGGGGGGGGGGGGGGCAGTATGCGCGCGCGCGCGTGTGTGTATGCGGGTGTGTGTGTGTGTGTGTGTGTGTGTGTGTGTGTGTGTGTGTGTGTGTTAGATCATGACCGAAGACAGCAACTGAGTGCGGTGTCTTTCGGTGTGACATTGGGGCTGTTTTTCTTCATGAGGCAAGTTTCTGAAATATCCATGTGACGTTACGATTTACTAACAACAGACAGGGGTACTTAAATTACGTTTTGTAACAGCAACTGAGCTCTAAATTGCAAACTCTGCAATGGGGTTAAACCATCCGGTAAAAATTCCACTTCCACGATCCCTAAACATTCTTCGCGTGAACTGATGACAGAAAATGCCCTTGTCGTTCCCTCGTTCAAGTTCCGACTCAGATGCAGTAAAATGAAGACGTACAACAAGAAACATCAAGGTACAAACTAAAATCATGGCGTTCCCGGAGATTTTGCACAAGATCCAAACAGTCGTGACCAAATTCAAGTCGTGACCAAATTCAATCACCGAGGACGATTTGACCACAACTGAGGGAGGGAAATGTTAGAAGAGAAGGAATGGATAAAAAGACTGATAGGGACATTCGCAGGAACCGAAAGACTCGAGAGCAGTGTGTTTGGGTCTGATAACGGGCAAGGACAGACTGAAAATCAGAAGCGTGTAAATTTTGAGAAGAAAGGGAGAACTAGCGTTCATCTTGGTGCAGGGTCAGCATGCATGCATGCATGCATGCATGCATGCATACATACATACATACATACATACATACATACATACATACATACATACATACATACATACATACATACATACATGCATGCATACATACATACATCAAGCCGTTTACTTGTGGCAATGAATATACAGATGAATAAATACATAAATAAATAAATAAATAAATAAGCGGTTTATTTGCGACAACGACGCAACGTCCAGGAATAGGGTGGAAAACCTGAAAAGACAGCATCTGCAGAAACTTCATCCCGTTTGAAATACACTGTGATGACCTATTAATCGGTGTGCTTAAACATAAATGAATAATGTCCATGATTGCATGAGGAGAGAGAGAGAGAGAGAGAGAGAGAGAGAGAGAGAGAGAGAGAGAGAGAGAGAGAGAGAGAACTGAATTGAACTGAAAAGACAAAAAACAAGAAATGTAAACAAATGTATTGCAGTATTTGGAGCATGCTGCTTTTTCAAGGACAGGTTTTGTGTGTGTAGATAGATAAATACATCTACACACACACACACACACACACACACACACACACACACACACACACACACATCAAGGTACCCATCAAGTCAATAACTAAAGAGCAGAAAAACAACACGATGATTGCGATTTGAGGGCAACGGGGGTGGGGTGGGAAGGTAGGGGTGGATGGCGGGACTGGCGAGAAAGGGAAAGGCAGGATGAGCGATTGACCAAACAAAACAACAACAACAAGAACGATGACAACAACAACGACAGTAGCAACAACAAGAACAATAACAACAAAAGTTACAATAACAACACAAACACCACCACCAACAACAACAAAGAAGCGACAAGTGTTCGCAGTGGCGGAGAAGAGAAGGTGAAGTTCTGTCGATATTGAGATAAAATGGGAATGGAATGGCTCCTGAGTTTTAAAAAGAAATCACCTGTGAACTTTTTGTTTACGGGAAAGGATGCCGGAAACGCTGTTATCCCCCCCACCCCCACCCCTCCCACCCCCCACCCCACTCCCACCACCACCACTCCCCACCACCTTACACCCCCTCACCCCCTCACACAAGCGCATACCGTCCTCTTTCCTCTCCTCCCTCGTGCCCTGCCCTTAATCCGCCTTTGCTTACCCCTCCCTTCAGAGGGGGGCTCACAGACTTCCCCTGTCTGAAGCCAGGATTCAGAGACTTGGCGAGCTCTCACCACAGAAAAACAGCTCTTGTTATGTGAAAGCCTAAACATTACATGGAGGACTAAACGTCTGTAAATCACACTCGTGAGGAATCCGGGATGTTTACTTCCAGTGATTGTGTGTGTGCTTGTGTGTGTGTGTGTGTGTGTGTGTGTGTGCGCGCGCGCGCGCGCGCGCGCGCGCGCCAAGTTTAGCTTGTTGTGGGAGTAGAGCACCCAGACAGTTCTCAGCTTGTCTCCCTTATTTTCGTCTCTCGCTTCTATGCTTCAAGGTCGCGCTTTGTTGAAAGACCTGCCGTTGTCTAGCTGGTACAGCGCAGATACCAACCATCACATTGCCTACCGTTGCTCTGCCTATTTAGAGTGCAACAGTTTCAGGATGGTTATCCTTCTAAAGCTTCCTGTTTTGATCTCTGACTTATTTGGGATAATGGGAATATAAAAGAGGACAGGGAATGGATTTTCTTATCTTACCAATTTTAGATAATTGTTTCTTTCAAACGAGGATTTTTCTTTTCCTTTGGGTATTAAAGACCCAGCGTCTGAAGAATTTTCTATAGAAACGAAACTGCTGATACTTGTGTTCCCAAAACACTTTTCTGTCTTGGTTGTGGAGAATTTGATACTGAGAAAATGACTGTCTTGGGAGTTCTAAACATCTGTCTCTTTTTCCTGCCTCTTGGGAAGCTTTCGTGCCCGAAGTTCATTCCCAACACTAATCAGAATGATGATTGCCACAGGGTCCAATTCAGACTGTTGTGTTCTGTTACTGTCACAGTATTGAGATGATAGTTTAGTTTGTGCTTTAACCATTATGTCCTCAGCCTTTTCCATTTTCTTTCACTGTTCATGAGTACAGTTTTATGAGGACGTTTTCGAATTGTATATAGAATTGTACAATTCATCAAAAGTCCGTTCTTGAAAGTGGGAAACATTGGTATATTAAGATAATTTAGTCTGAATATTGCAATCTATTATTCTTAGTTTAGCATTATTGAGGCAGACTTTGGAAGCATCTGTTTAAACGCTACAGGTGACAGTTCTGAGAAAATGCCGAGGAGTACAACTGTTACAGGATGCAGACCTACCTCACCTCTCCCACCCAATGCTGTCCCCCCCCCTCCTCGCCATTTGTTCCCATCTCCTCTCTCTTCTTCACCCTCCCCTCCTCCCCCACTCTCTCTGCTATCCCTCCATTCCCCACCCTTTTTTAAATTAGGTAGGGGGTCCGTAAGGATTGAAAACATATTTTCACTCAGTCTTTTAATGATATCTTCACACACACACACACACACACACACACACACACACACACACACACACACACACAAAAGCGCGCGCGTGCGCGTGCGCGCTCACTCATTCACTCACTCGTACAGACACATGGATAACCAACCACATGATTAGACCGCTACTTGCAAACAAATTAAATTACAGTTAAACAAACTAAACAGGTTGTGTACATTTGCACATTTGGATCGAAAAGCGTAGGAAATCGCAAAACAGCGGTTTACATCACAAAATCAACATCAGGAAAAAAAATGCATGTAGTCTGCTTCCCCGTCTCCCTTATTCCCGACACAAAAGAGAGCACATAAGAGAGTTTGGGGGGGGGGGGGGGGGGCGGGGGCGGGGAGGTGGGGATCACAGGGAAAAGAGAGGGAGAGCACGAAAAAGAAAATAAAAGACAGAAAAAAAAAGAACAGAAAGAGGGGAGGGAATCGGGGAGAGGGTATTCGGGACATGCCATTTGAAAGCCAGGATGACTCAGTGCAAAAGTGGGAAGGAAAGAATTAAAAACAGCATTAAAAAAAAAAAAAATCCTGATTTCATGCTTTTGGAAATTGACAGTTCATCCTTTGCTCTTCTTTTCCTTCTGTTTTTTGGGTCGTCCACTGTGGCCAGAAGGATGAAAAACAGAAAAATGTTCCCCATATATCATCGGTAACATTTCCAGTTTTCAACAAGAGGTCAGTGCATGTGCGATTTTGCCATGGCTTCCTGACTTTTGTTTCTCTGGCAGGCCGGAGGAGAGGTGTGTGTGTGTGTGTGTGTGTGTGTGTGTGTGTGTGTGTGTGTGTGTGTGTGTGTGTGTGTGTGTTAGATTATGATTATAAACCGCAACTGTGTGTAGTTCTTTTCAGTGTAAAATTGGGTATATATTGTTTATCAGGCAAGTTTTTTTTAAATATCCAAATGAGATTAGGATTTACGAACAACAGAAAGACGCACTTCAAATACGTTTTGCAATAGCAGCTGGGCTGCAGATCAGTATCAAACTGTGCATATCTATATGAAGAGAGACAGACAGACAGACAGACAGACAGACAGAGCAGAGACACAGAAAAAGAGAGAACTGAAAAGACAAAACGAGCAAATGTAAGCTAATCTATTCCAATATTTCGAGCGTCTGCTCTTTTTTAAGGACAACAGATTGGATAAATAAATGGATACATAGATAGATAGACAGACAGACAGACAGATGTCATTGGCGCTGTGTAAAGACCCCTACACAATAATGGAGGGGAAAGTATAGATCACGATTTTTCTCAGTGCACATACTATAATCCTGTTATCTGTAGACCCTTTAGAGTTCTCGTCACAACCCAACAGTCTGAGTGCCAGTCTGCGTCACATAGTCGTACACTGATTCGGGTGCAGAGAAGTTTGTCTTAAGGGAGAGGGAAGATCCTCGGATAGTGTGTTAACATTACCGAACGAGAGCACACAGTGATGGCTAGACGGGGAAGGGGGAAGGAGGGAAGGGAGGAAAGTGTGTGTGTGTGTGTGTGTGTGTGTGGGGGGGGGGGGGGGGGAGGCGATACCCATTAAGGCAATAACGAAACAGCAGAAACAACATGATGACTGCGATTTGAGGGCAACGGGGGTGGGGTGGGAAGGTAGGGGTGGATGGCAGTACTGGAGAAAGAGAAAGGGAAAGGAAGAACGAAAGATGTCCAAACAAAAGTCGACGACAACAACAACAACAACGACAGCAGCAGCAACAAGAATAATAACAACAAAAGTTACATCACCAATAACAACAACGACACGACGACAAACAACAACAACAGCAACAATAAAGCGACAAGTGTTCGCAGTGGCGGAGAAGAAGAAAATATGAAATTCTGTCGATATTGAGATAAAATGGGAATGGAACGGCCTGGGTTTTTAAAAAGAAATCACCTATTACCTTTTTGTTTACGGGAAAGGATGCCGGAAACGCTGTTATCCTCTCCCTCCCCCCCTCCCCCCCCCCCCCCCCCCCCCCACCACTCCGCACCACCTTACACCCCCTCACCCCTCACACAAACACACATACCGTCCTCTTTCCTCTCCTCCCTCGTGCCCTGCCCTTAATCCCCCTCTGCTTACCCCTCCCTTCAGAGGGGGGCTCACAGACTTCCCCTGTCTGAAGCCAGGATTCAGAGACTTGGCGAGCTCTCACCACAGCGAAACAGCTCTTGTTTATGTGAAAGCCTAAACATTACATGCAGGACTAAACGTCTGTAAATCACACTCGTGAGGAATCCGGGATGTTTGCTTCCAGTGATTTTTTTGGTGTGTGTGTGTGTGTGTGTGTGTGTGTGTGTGTGTGTGTGTGTGTGTGTGTGTGTGTGTGTGTATGCCAGGTTTACGTCGTCGTGCAAGTAGAACCCTCAGACTGTTCTCGACGTGTCTCCCTTATTTTCGTCTGGCTTCTAGGCTTCGAGGTCGCGCTACGCCGAAGGGACCTGCCAGTGTCTGGGTGGTGTAATCTCAGTTTGCCAGCCATTACGCTGTCTGGCTGGATTACAATTTTTGGATGTTATCCTTCTGAAACTTCCTGTTTTGATCACTGACTTGGGATGATGGGAATATAAAAGAAGACAGGAAAGGGGTTTTCTCGTCATACAAATTTTAGATATTTGTTTGTTTCGTCGGTGCGAGGATTTTTCTTTTCCTTTGGGTATCAAAGATCGAAGATCTGAAGAATTTTCTATAGAAACGAAACTCTTGATACTTGTGTTCCCAAAACATTTTTTCTGTCTTGGCTGTGGAGAATTTGAAACTGAGAAAATGATATCTAGGGAGTTCTAAGCTTGTGTCTCTTTTCCCATCTCTTGAAAAGCTTTCGTGTCCTAAGTTCATTCCCTACACTGATCAGAATGATGATTGCCACAGGGTCCTGTTCAGACTGCTGTATTTTGTTACTGTAACAGTATTCAGGTAATCATTTAGTCTGCGCTTTGACCATTATGCCTTCAGCCTTTTCCGTTCTCTTTCACTGTTCACGTGGAATGTCTCATGGGGATGTTTTTGAATTTTATATAAATAATCAAAAGTCTGTTCTTGAAAGTGAGAAAAAATCAGTAGATCAAGACAATGTAACTCGGAACAGTTCATCATTAATCATATCGTTATTGTGACAGACTTTGGAAGCATATGCATAACAGCTACAGTTGGCAAGTACCAAGAGAATACCGACTGAATATAAAAGTTACGGGATGCAGACCCACAGACGCCCTCGCCCCTCCCCAGACTCCTCGCCATTCCTTCACTTTCCCACTCTCTTTCCGCCCGCCCCTCTCCCCCCTCGTCCCCACCTTCTCTGCCCCCACCCCTCCCCCCCCCCCCCCCCCCCCCCCCCCCCATTCCCCATCCTTTCGTTTAAAGAGAGAGAGGGGATCTTTATTGGCTGTAAAGATGGTTTCACTCGAGTCCTGCCGTTACTGCTTCGTCTGCCTTGTAGAGAGCACCAACAACAAATACTCGGCTGATTCAACTCGTCCATGATTCGCCTTTCCTTCTCTGGAGGTGCCGCCTGTCAGACAAACCGTTTTGTTTCGCTGCGCTTCCAACCTGACTTTCTGACCCTACCCGGTTATTTTTTGTTCACAACAAGAGGGGCCTACAGTCAAACGGTGAGGGTGTTTGGCTGCAGAGCTGAGAGTCGCGAGTTTAAATCGCACATGCGATCGTACTTTTACGGCTTGAAAACACTGTGTCCACTCATCAGAGTAGGGGTGTTTGATTCAGTTCAGGGAAGCTTTGGGCGACAGAAGAGGAGGACTGAGCTCCATCAGCCACAGTGTTGTGCGCTGACTACCAACACTTTCACAGATCATTGTCCCTACCTCCATTAGCAGGGAGAACTTATGCCTTTAGATTTTACTTGTAATACTGAAAAAGGTAACTGATTGCGCTCATGGTGACATTACCCTTGTTTCTTTCCCTTTTTCCGCAGTTGTCTTTCTATGCTTAAATCACTTCCAGGTGCTATGCTGACAGATTCTGTGCAACACAGAGCAGACATAGTCCCATGCTTTTCCGAAGGCGAAGTCAGGACTTGGTGACAGTTTCAACAAAGCTGGCGTGAAACAGAGCCCTGCCCGCAGCGCCAAGTGTGGCAGACCGATCAGGGGAGATAAGGACAGAGTCATGAGGTGAGCATGTGGGAAGGGTATAAAGAAGAGGTCACAGACTAAGGAGGTTGCATGTGTATACTTAATCTGTGGAGAGGTTAGCAGAGTGGGGGTAAAAGGGGGGTAGTGAAAAAGGGAGAGGGTGGTGGATCCCACTCGGGCCAGGGGCATACAGGCGGACCGCAAATCAGCTACATGCAAATGTCTCTTATTTACATACGGAGACTAAGCAAGGAGAAGACAGTGACTGAACTGATAAGGCAAGCCGGTCTAGTCGACCCGCCAACGAAGGCGTCTGGAAGCTGTTGTTCGAAAAATGAAAACATATTTCAAATCATTAAATCACATCGACCTGTTTGTCGGAATGTAGAAATTAATGGTTTACAAGTCGTCTGGAGTAACCATGGTACAACAGTTTAAAGAATCTTGATGTAAGCGAAAAAAAAAAAAAAAATACAATTTTAAGGATTAATTCACAACGGAGTTTAGACGAACCTCGGGGCTCTGGTACTGTAATTCAGAGATAACAGCATTCAATCAAAGTGTTTTACATGTCTTATATACACAAGGGTATTGTTCAGGCTGTGGGAAAGGACAACGGGCTTTTCGTTATTGTGTCCATACGCCACAATTAGGATTCTGCACCAAACCACGACATTCTGCGCCAAACCGCGATATTCTGCACCGAACCACGATATTCTACACCAAACCACGATATTCTGCACCAAACCACGATATTCTGCACCGAACCACGATATTCTGCACCGAACCACGATATTCTGCACCAAACCACAATATTCTGCACCAACCAAACCGCGATATTCTGCACCAACCAAACCACGATATTCTACACCAAACCACGATATTCTGCACCAAACTACGATATTCTACACCAAACCACGTTATTCTGCACCAAACCACGATATTCTACACCAAACCACGATATTCTACACCAAACCACGATATTCTGCACCAAACCACGATATTCTACACCAAACCACGACGATATTCTGCACCACCAAACCACGATATTCTACACCAAACCACGATATTCTGCACCAAACCACGATATTCTACACCAACCACGATATTCTGCACCAAACCACGATATTCTACACCAAACCACGATATTCTGCACCAAACCACGATATTCTGCACCCAACCACGATATCATCCGTGTGAGCTTTGAGGCTTGGCATGAGTTTGAGCCGGCACATTTTTATGTTTAACTGATAACTGATCCAAAGAACCCTCCCCCCCCCCCCCCCCCCCCACCCCCACCCCATCACTTCACTTGTTTTGGAGGATTTCCACCGATGACATCATATAGAATCTTCCTAGACATGACCTTCGCCTTAGCTAACGTAACATTTCAGGCCTTCGTACTCACCCGTGACCCTATCTTTGCGGCAGGTGTGGTATCCCCCATTAGTCCCGTTCTTTGATTTGTATCTGTCTGCTTGGAACCACCTGGCTTGTACCTTGACGGCCACATGAAAGAAAACGAGGACAATCAACTTTCAGACGCAACCAAAGTTCTTGAAACAATTAAGTTGTGCCTGTCTATAAATACTCGGCTCCTTAAGCAAGGCCTTGGCGCATTAATTTTTGGTGTGCAGCCTATGGCGGCCATTCAGAATGAAATGGCCGTTGCGCCTTGTCTCCGGTGAAGTAGGTCAGTGGACCTCTGGTCACTGTGTCGTGATGAGGCAGGAAGTTTCAAACAGGTGTCTGCTGTGAGAGACTGTAGAGAGAAGGAGCGCGAGAGACATACATTAAAAAGAATTTCAGCGGAAACAAGTTCCATATTTTTCTGCACACACACACACGCACATGCACGCACGCACGCAAGCACACACACACAAGCGCGCGCACGCACGCACGCACGTACGCACGCACGCACGCACACAAACACACATCCGCACACACACACACACACACACACACACACACACACACACACACACACACACACAACAACACACACAGAGAGAGGTATATTGATAGATCAGATGGATACACACAGATAAAAAGGTTTCTTTGTAGGGTTCTGTGTATTTTCACAGAACTAATAAACTCCAAAACAAGGAAAGCAAAACGAAACAAAACCAAAAAAAAAATAAAAGTCGAGCCCCGACGACGTTCGACTACCTTGGATTTCACCTCGTGGAACTGACGACATTTGTGACTTTGGCGTCACTTGATAGAATCACTTTTCCACCTCTTCTTCGCAGAATGTCTTGAATGATCACAGTCTCTCTCTCTCTCTCTCTCTCTCTCTCTCTCTCTCTCTCTCTCACACACTCTCTCACACACACACACACACACACACACACACACACACACACACATATATATATATATATATATATATATATATATAAGAGAGAGAGGAGTGGAGGGAGTGAAAGATATAGAGAGAGAGAGAGGAGGGGGGGGGGGGGGGGGGGGAGACCTCGCTGACCCATACACAAGATAATAATATCGCGTGTTCAGCATGTTGACTGAAATACTGAGCGAGGTCTTGAACAAAGAGTGTTGTAACGTTTTCACGATCATTAAGACCGCCTCACACAGTCCGTTTCAACTTCACCGTGGTGGAAAACATTGAAAGCTTGGTGTGTCGGAGCCAGTCATGCCAATTACCTGCCCCCACGACACAGGGGACAGAGCTGAGGTCATCCATCATCGGTGAAAGATGATGCATTGAACTGCACAGTGAGCGAGTTCATGGGAAAGTTGGGAGAAAAGATTGCAAAATACGTTTCTTTTCCTTGGATCAATGTGACTCAACATGTTCTCTCTCTCTCTCTCTCTCTCTCTCTCTCTCTCTCTCTCTCTCTCTATCTCACACACACACACACACACACACACACACACACACACACACACACACACACACACACGTTCTTTCGTAGTATGCCGCGTTAGACGCTGTGTTCTTTCAGGACACTTATTCTAGCCGTCATTTGAGATCCGGATTTTAGTCGTTTTCTTTCTTTCTTTCTTTTTTAAGTGCAGAAGTTATAAACATGAAACAATTGTTGATGGGTTGCAGGATAGGGTTCATCTATTTAGAATACAGTCTTCTGCATTTCAAACAGACAGGTGGAAAAACTGATGTTCTGAACCGTTCTGGTTACGGTAAACAGGGGTCCGCTTAGTATGGAATTCGAACCGTCCTCTCCAGCCCTAAGGTTCACATGGTTTGTGTGGCGGGGCCTTTAGATTCTCGTTACCTCTTGGTGTCTCCATCTCTTCTCAAATGTCCCCTTGACGAACTGAACATAAAGTGTAAACTACTTCTCTGAACCGGCTCGGAGAAATGCGAGACACACGCTCCGGCAGGTCCCCCGCTCACATCATTTTCAGCCATGCTGTGTATTTCAACGATCCACGGAGCTTAAAGAATTCCCGAGCAGAACATTGAGATTTTCGCAGGTTGTTTCCTGTTGTCCTGTTAATTAATCTCTGTTTAGTTGACTGCCAATTGTTGTTGATCTAATTTCCGTCAAGCAATTAGTGGACCTGGCTTCGACACCTCTGTTGCTGGACGGAGGAACGTTAGTTGTAACGTTGTGCACGTCATTACGTCATAATGAAGATGCCAAGCACGTGACATTGGACCACGGCACTTTGACCGGGTCAAAGTTAAAGATCGGAAAAGGAAAAGAATTCTGGAACCCTAACAGTAAAATCGCTCAGCACTGATAATGAACACGTCTAAT
>JADBJO010002323.1:0-5000 GCA_016801955.1 Conus betulinus
AAGTAAGAAAGCTCAAACAAAAACACACTAGATTCGATCTGACGCCTCATCGAGCTTGCATCACGAGGGAAATTATATGACCTCAAGGCTGACAAAGAAGCTCTACTGCAGCCATGGGTTTTGTCTGGGGTTTAATTTAGCTTGGCTTCTAGACCGGTAGGGGACACAGGCACAAGCACAAAGAGGCACATTTACACAGACACAGATAAACCACACCCCCCCCCCCCCTCCCCACCCCCACACACGTATATACGCGCACGCGCGCGTGCGCGCGCACACACATACAACACATATGCGCTCAGAAAATTGAGAGAAAGAGAGAGGAGAGAGGAGAGAGAGAGAGGAGAGAGAGAGAGAGAGAGAGAGAGAGAGAGAGAGAGACAGAGACGAGAGAGAGAGAGAGAGAGAGAGAGAGAGAGAGTGTGAAGAAGATTACAGAGAGATAACAGAAACGATAACGAGAGTTTATTTATTTAAAAGAAAGGCCAAAACCCTATTTGAATGGAAACATGCAAAACTAGACAAGAACGTTTCACGCATGTTGGTGTACAAAATCGTTATAAGCACATGCCTGGTGTTTATATGAATTACAATAGCATCATATTGTGTTTCTCCGCAGTTTAATCGACTTATACAAACACATAGAAAAAAATATTCGTAACACCTTATTTCTTGACGACAAAAGTGGGACTTAATACTTGACGGGAATATATTTTGCTTTTAAAATCATGAAGTGCTGGGCAACACAAAGCAAAGTGAACTTCATCCTCTACACCGGATCCCACACAAAGGGCACAACAAAATCCTGTTGCTTTTCTTACACTTTTGACGATGCACTGTTATGTCAGAGGCAACTAACTAAATTTTGTGAAGCACATGTTATAGATCTGTTTTCATTTTGTTTATTGCAGTGTATGGCTCTGCTAATTAATTCATGTTAAAGTATCTGTACATAGAGAGTATGTCACTACTTTAGATACGGCAGCCCCAGTCTTCCCATCTACAGTCTACCATGTGCTGCGTAAAACAAGCCCCCTAAAATTGGTATACAACCCTCACCTTGATTTAGCCATACAAACGAAAAACCCTAACTATATCATTGAAGATTTGTTGCCAGAGTAACTTTACCTCTTGCATCTACGTCATACAATGTTCTGTGTGCTCGTGCAGGTAGTCTGTCACCATGAATCTGAAAAAAAAAACAAAAAAAAAAAAAAAAAAAAAAAAAACCCTTTGAGCCAGTATTCAATGCTTTCGAAATATGAATTGATGTAAATGGGAATCTTCCAGGTACCCATAGACCAAATCATTCGGGGTACGTCTGTCCACGCATAAAAATCGTTTCATCGCAAAACGGTGCAATGTTTCAATTTCGTGACCTCAGCAGCACTACACTGGACTGACGGACTAAACTTGTGCACCAAACAATTTGAAAGATAACTCTTCTGAACTATGTCCAAACTTGTACAACATTTAACACACTCGTAACGGCGTGTTTGCCTCTGTTCGCGAGGTCTTGACATGCAAAAGTAAAACTGAGTTTTGTGTAAAAAAATATATACCCAAACACTATATGCGTTTACAACTGATGTTTTTTTTTATGTACCATAAACCCATCTCTCACATGCAGCCAAACAAAACACCTTTACGGAAAACAAAACAAAACAAAACAAAAACATGCTGTTTGTCCACATCTACCTTAAGCTCAAGTCTCTGTGCAGCAGAATATAATCTGTTCAGCTGAGTTAGAAATCAATACAGTTTCATATCACAATGTCTTCAGCAAACAGTAAAATGAATAGCTCAATTAAATTTAAAGTAACACCACACCTATCCTTTTCAATAATCATAAGTGCTAATTCGTTCACGAATAAGGGAACTAAAATAGGACTAAAAGCATCCCCCTGTCTAACCTCTTGCGTATAATATAATCACTGAACCTAGCCCAAATCTTTATTTTGGCTTTGGCAGCTTACCCTTTATGCCATTGGTTTTAGCATGAAAAAAAATAGCCATAACAGTTTCCTTGAACGCGAATCAAAAGCTTTCTCAAAATCAACAAAAACAACACATAACGTTCTGTTATTAGCAAAGTGTGTTCGAAACGCGCCAGTAGAGCAGAGATATGATCTATTGTGTTATAATCTTTGTTGAAGCCAGTTTGGTATTCATCAGGAACATTATTTGGTTCGATCCATTATGTTAGGAACCGTACAGTTTACCTGCTGTATTACATAATAAAATTCTCCTGTAATTGTTACATCTTACTTTTTATATAAAGAAAACCCCTTCAGCAAAAAAACAAAAACAAACAAACAAGCAAAACAAGCAAACAAACAAACAAACAAAAGAAAAACAAACAAAACAACACAAAACAAAAGTATTAAATAGTTTTCATAAGAAAACGTATAGCGTTGTCCCCAAAGTAAAAAAAAAACTCGGATGCAAGTCCACCAAGCACGGCAGCTTCTCTTTCTTTTTTTTTTCTCTCTCTCTCTCTCTCTCTCTCAATCAATAACTGTTTCTTTGATTGCAGACAACATCTCCTGTTCTATGATGGACCAATCTAAATACTTTGTGTGCTTGTCATCTGATAGCTAATTGTCATGAATGACATAATTATTGATAATATTTTTTTTCCAAAATATTCTTAAAGCGCTCATGCCATTCATGCTTTGGATATTATTCTGATTCTGTGCCAGCTTTTTAAATACAAATTGAACATTTTCCCGCTATTCCCGCGGTTTATTGACAGAGTTAATTACATTTTTTTTTGAAACCGTGAATCGTTGTGTTTCTTCTTCTTTCCATGTATAAAATTCTTGTACTCTCTTCTGTTGACACAAAATACATGACGGCCAGTAATGTGTAACATTTTTTTTTTTAACATGTTCTCAAAAACTTTCTTCTATTTTGTCTTGCAGTTTTGCCTTCTGAAATTAAACCAGTTATTCCTTTGTCTTCTGAAAAGGACGGAATTTGGTCTTTCGTAGAGTGCATTACACTCCACTGCATCACTGAACATCTCGAGTGCGACATTCACATTCACATCTTACATGTCAGGACACGTACAACAATCGATCATGGACACGGCTTTAATTCTCTACATTTAAAACAGTAGTTGCACACTCAGTTCACTGCACAGATGCTGCAACATATTCTTTCTTATGAGGATATCAATGCTCAGATGTACCTTTAGCTTTTATGTTGAATTCTAAGGGCATGTAAACAAGTTTGATCCGTTCACTTATATAAAATGTACACGAAGACTTCACAATATGAAAAGCATCGCCCGATGCAAACACATAATCATTCACGTAGCTACCAGAGTCGCGTATGTATGTACATAACCCCTCGTTATCCTCATTACATACACCGTTAGGTAGAAATGACCCCACAGCCACGCACATATTTAACAAACTTTTTCAATACATGTTTATTAGATTATCTTTTGAATATTATTCGGTTTAACTCGATGAAATGTATTAAACCATGAAAACTGTACAAATTCATCAGCAATATCCACAGAAACATCAGCTGTTCTTCCATTGAAATCACCACACACATCAAAACTGAGATGTCATCATGTGAACAAAGAGTTTCACCAAACTAAATCTGAGAGCAAGATTGACGAAGACAGTATATTCAGGGAAAAACATGGTCTGTAAAATTCTTCAAGAACATCTCTACTAAGCAAACAAAATTAAAAGACGACACATCGTTGATGAAATCATAATCAGGAATCTTACAAAAGTAAATCGGTGATATTCCATTGCAAGAACGAATATTTTCTACAGTTGATTGACACGTTAGAAAAGCTATCATCAGACTGCATGTACTTGGAATCCACTGTACAAAACATATTTTACTACAATGTTTACATGCAGAAATACCATTCAAGGGTGCGCTTGCATTGACAAGGGCAATGCAATCAGATGACGACCTGCCTGACATACGAGACGGTGAACACACAGTGTCAGCTTTCCAAACTGCACTTTCGCGTGCTGGACCGAATTTAGCCAACTGCTTCCACACGTTGATTTTTTTACCTAGATTGTTGGTGTGGCACAATACAATGTGTTTTTAATCTAATGCGAGCCCGGCGTGACCCTATGCCACTTCAACTATATTATCATTATCACAGAGAATAAAATTTTGCCATCAATGAGTAGATGATCGTATATCATTATTGTGGCTCTTTTTTTGTTGCTTCCTGGCTTCCTTCAGACGAAGGGAAAGTTTCCTCAAATTGCCCTGACCCATTGTGAAAAACTCTTCGGCAGTGAATGAATGGGTTCCGTGTATTTCCGTTTTTGCCTTAGATAACTTTACTTTGTGTAAATGATACATCCTTTTACAAGTGGTGAACTTTCCTTTGAATTTACACCGTGGATCCGGTCAAAAGAAATGTATCAGTAAGTTTTAATGTACTTGTAATCATGTCCTTCAACAAATTTTCACAATTTTCAGTGTCTCTTTTTGTGCCTTACGATATCATGAATTATGATGTCGTCACGTTAGGACCGGCTCTCTAAATCATCAGCTACCAATTCCAAACGGTCTAACCTTTCTTTCAACTCCGATTGATTCGATCAGTTCATTGTTTAATTGCCTAAGGTCTCTGACTTCTCTAAGAGTCTAGATTCCGTCTTGAAAGCAGAGAACATTTCCATGGTCTCCCGCACGTCTTGTTTCATTTCATCAAAACTGTCTCTCAGCGAAGTCAGCATTGTCATCAGGTCAGGCGATGTAGGTTCCTGTCCACGAACACTTTCCCGCATCTCTGACTGAGTTCTGTCCCCCCATGTTCAATAAAACATGTGTCCAAACTCACTCTGTATGGTATACCGGAATTTATGAGATGGGTCTGCTTGCCTAAGATCTGCTTCGGAGGTCCTGGACTCGTTTCCACGGCACAATACTGTATCAGCGGGCTGCTGAAGAAAATCACCGTGGAGGTCAGTCCAGCCACAACACCGTCCGGCTTCACGGCGTCAGTG
>JADBJO010002323.1:10000-12500 GCA_016801955.1 Conus betulinus
ACATGGGCCAAGACGTTATTCCACACGATAATTGTCTCGTAAAAAAGGAAAAAACTATACGCACTTTCTCTGACCATTATTCCACACGATAATTGTCTCGTAAAAAGAAAAAACTATACGCACTTTCTCTGGGTCAGAGTTTCTTAGCGTGTGACATGTGCCAGAAAATTTGAAGACCTTCATAAAATAATTTGACGTTACTTCAAAGCAAACTTTCTGCAGCGTTTGTGTCTTATTATCTAAAATGGTCATGGTGTGAAAAATGGATATTTCAAGGATCAGAAATACCCTTGACACTCAAACAAGAAAATGAGTTTCCTGCTCTTGTTCGGCAGAGCTGACTGGACATGGAGCATTCTCTCATATTAAACAACACTGGAATATACTGACGCACGACATACCACACAGAAATGCTTGGCACTATTTCCGTATGCTTTTTTATTCAGGCTGGCCTATGATTTCCTTGAAAAATATTGTTTGAAAAGGTGTACAGCTGGTGGATAGCCTTTTTTTTCTTTTCGTATCGATGTGGCTTATTCAACAGGGATGATATGAACCAAATGATCCTTTGTGCGATTTATTTTTCTTTCTTGTCGCGGCCAGATAAACACACTACATCAAATCCATTTCATATAAGATTGATTACACGTGTTAAACCATGTGGCAGTTACTACTTCCTCTTGCAGGTGATAACAGCCTTCAGTAAGCCTTAACATACTGACAGGGAGTTTTAAGATTTCCAAACCAGAGTTTGTGATACATCATTAATGTGTTGTGTGAAAACAGTGGCCAATGACCAGGTTCTCCATCAAAAATCCTTTTACTGGGTTGGTTCTCTTTTTCTTACGACGAAATATCTTACAGGAACTCTCCCGCTGGGAGGTCGTGGGTTCGAATCCCATCAGAAGTCATGTGGGTTTTTCTGCCCCGACCGACCGGCTCCTACCCAGAGTTGAGTTTGTTTGCTGCGGACTCAGTTGGGAAGACTGGGACCACACAGTCGAGTTTCATCCACTTAATGGATGCGTTTCTGAGAGTGTTGCTCAAATTTCCTGACCAACACTGCAGGTGTCTGTATCTCTCGGGTCCTGGTTGACGCCAGGATATATTATGAGAGGAAGCGTAGAGTACAGCCCTGTCATGTAGTCTCAGACCGAAATGGAAATCCGTAGCATCATCATAATCATCTCATTCTCATCGATCAGCATAAAAACAAAAAATGTCTCAAATTCTGTGGCCCTTCATGCCCTGTTCTCATGGTGACCTCAGTTTTCGATGTCTTCTCCACGTCTGTGGCTTGGTTTGGTTCCGTCGGGGTCACCGGTATCGGCGAAGTCCATGGGGGCTGTCGTTGGACGGACGTGGTGGCGCCCTCCGGAGGGAGAGCTCACTCACGCCGCCGGCTCCGACTAAACAATTATTGTCGTCAGTAGGGGGCTTAGTAGGTGGTGTCCTGCGTTTGTTAGATCAGAACAGGCGCCACTGAACACCACTGAAGTGACTCGGGCAGCAGTGCAGTGTCTCCTCCGGTGGGTTGCCCTTTGACGACTTGATTGACTGCTCCCTGTGGATTGTCGGTGCCGGGTGCCGGGGCTGCGGCGGGGCCGACCAGGCCGTGGCTGTGGACAGGGCGTCGGAATGAGCGGCGTGGGTGCACTGCCTCTGAGGTGCGCGCAGAGGTTGGGACAGAAAAAAAAAAAAAAAAAAAAAAAAAAAAAAAAATCTTACAGGAAACCCTTTCTATTTCTTCAAAATCTCCATGAGCCTATACCTTTATAGTGCAAAATAACATTGTTATATCTTCAGAATATACCAAAATGTATGATGAATAACATCAAATACTTCACAGTGTTTTAAAAGGATTTCTGTTGTCTTTGCTTTCATTCGAGAGCAGGAATAGACCGTGTCTTCACTTTGACAGTGTCAGCCCTACAGGTTGACAATATACACAGCTTCTGTCTCACTGATCTTCAAAAATCATTTTTCGGTTGAAGCTTTTAACCACCTCCCCTAAACTCTAGCGTTTTTCAGTGTGTCACGATTGCTGATATGCCTCGCTTTCTCCTTGGCTACGATATGAGGGATTGAGAGCTGGTCCAGCAAGCTTACCAACCACACTAGAAGCATGCAACATAAGATCATCACCACGCGCGCGCGCGCCCACACACACACAGACACACACATGCGAGTGGGGGGCATATACATCCACCAACCGTGCTCCCATACCCCTATTACCTTGCTCTTGCCTTCCTCAATTCCGCCTCCTCCCCCCCCTCAATTATAAACAAAGCTTGCTCCTATGTCTTAGATCAAAGAAATAGGGGAAGATAAGCATTCATATCAGCAGTGGTAGATAACTCTGCCTAACTAACAGTATGTGCTTGAGTGGGTGTGAATGGGAATAATAAATGGGTTCTCAAATGATCCTTCAGCAAGCTTATAGTCTCCAAGGGGGAGACAATCTCCAATAGGGAGGAACTTCAGTAACATAAAACTCCTA
>JADBJO010002323.1:15000-22836 GCA_016801955.1 Conus betulinus
GAAATATTTGCAGTTAATTCATGGATGTTGTGTCAACCGGTTGTGAGTTTTGACTGTAGTTTTCAACACCTCTATGTCAGGAAAAGGAAAAAAAAAAAAAAACATTATCGATTTTCTCATCACACAAAAATGGATCAAAACAGAGGGAAAAAAAAAATAATCTCTAATCTCTCTCGTCTCTCTCTCTCTCTGACTCTCTCTCTGACTCTCCCTCCCCTCCCTCCCCTCTCTCTCTTTCACACACACACACACACACACACACACACACACACACACACACACACACACACACACACACACACACTCTTCAATGCAATGATTACAATGTAAGTGTCATCGGATTACACACTGTCTTGGGTTTCAAGATTCGGCCAAAGCAGTCTTTCTGTTTCACTCTTTAAAATGTTGGTTTTGCAACTATGACCGATGATGTAGTTCTTCATAAACAGCTCATGTATTTGGTTAGGATATGAAATGCAACTTTTCTTGTAAGCAAAGAGATAAGCCCTTTCTATACCTTCATGTAGCCTGAATACAAATAACACTGGAACAACTTCAGAATCAAACAACTCTAAAAAACAGAAACCGATCACTAACAGAAGACGTGTTTCACTGCACCCATGGATTATTATTGTCTTTCAACTTCGCTTTGTGGATCCTTCTTCCAGAGAGAGCAGAAACACACTTGTCTTTAGCATCAAATACTCATAACAAAAAAAATCATACACAACTTTCTCCTTCTGCTATTTTACAAAACAAGATACTTTCACTAGAAGATAATACCCACTACTCTCCAACTCTATCATTTTCTCCCCATTTGTCTTGATCTTATGATAAAACACCAGGCTTCTCTGATGCTGCAGATAAACGGTCGAGGATTGTTCCGGAAAACACAGAACACCCCCCCCCCCCCGCACCCCCATCCCAATAACGACAAGTAGCGCTAGATCTCCACCAAGTAAAGGAGTAAGTGGTGGCTTCGTCATGATACACCAGTGTTGGTCAAGTACCTGTCTGCTACTATGGTGGAGAGAGAAGTGATCTGCTACAGTGGTGGTGGTGAGTAGTGATCTGCTACAGTGGTGGAGAGAGAGAAGTGATCTGCTACAGTGGTGGGAGAGTAGTGATCTGCTACAGTGGTGGGAGGAAGCAGTGATCTGCTACAGTGGTCTGCTACAGTGGTGGAGAGCGCAGTGATCTGCTACAGTGGTGGAGAGCAGTGATCTGCTACAGTGGTGGAGAGTAGTGATCTGCTACAGTGGTGGAGAGCAGTGATCTGCTACAGTGGTGGAGAGTAGTGATCTGCTCTACAGTGGTGGAGAGTAGTGATCTGCTACAGTGGTGGAGAGAGCAGTGATCTGCTACAGTGGTGGAGAGCAGTGATCTGCTACAGTGGTGGAGAGCAGTGATCTGCTACAGTGGTGGAGACTAGTGATCTGCTACAGTGGTGGAGAGTAGTGATCTGCTACAGTGGTGGAGAGCAGTGATCTGCTACAGTGGTGGAGAGCAGTGATCTGCTACAGTGGTGGAGAGCAGTGATCTGCTACAGTGGTGGAGAGTAGTGATCTTCATAGTGTCAAGAAAAGGAAACTGCTACGCAAAGTTAGTAATGAGTGAACCTCTGTGTGTGTGTGTGTGTGTGTGTGTGTTGTGTGTGTGTGTGTGTACGTGCGTACGTGCGTGTGTGTGCGTGCGTGCGTGCGTGTGCTGTGTGTGTGTGTGTGTGTGTGTGTGTGTGTGGTGTGCGCGCGCGCGCGCGCGCGCGCGCCTGTGCGTTTGTGTGTGAAACGGCATTGCATGGAGGTAGCCAAAGCTCATAAGAAAGGAGGAACCGTAATAGTCGCCATGTTTGGGGGGACTACCTAAACAGGAAAATACAAGAGGCTAAAACGAAGTTTAGTTTCCTCCGTACGTCTGCGAAACAATTCGTCATTTTTTTTTAAACTCCATTTAAACAGGGAAAATCCGGTTTTCATAGTAATATTTTCTGTGCATTAGGATTCGGAAGTACACTGGTAGTTTTAGGCGGCCTTTTATTTCCCGTATTTTCTACAAATTCAGTAAGTGATAAAGACAGGTCAGCGAGGGGCATCGGGGGGGTGCGGGGATGAGGGAGCGAAGGGGAAGAGAAGGATGGACAGAAAGAGAGAGATGGAGAGAGAGAGAGAGAGAAGACGGAGTGTCAGGTAGGACCCGGGAAGCCTGGGATCTGCAGTGAGGGAAATGGCATTTCAGCACCACCACAGGTTTCCAAGACAATTTTGTATTCTTAGAAAACGAAAAATGCAAAAGATCTTTCTCTCTCTCTCTCTCTCTCTCTCTCTCTCCTCTCTCTCACACACACACACACACACACACACACACACACACACACACACACACACACACACCACACACACACACACACACACACACACACACACACACACACACACACACACCACACCCACACACACACACACACAACACACGCACGCACGCACGCACGCACACACGCACGCACGCACGCACACACACATGCGCGCACGCACACACGCACGCACACGCACGTAAACACACATGTAGATAGATAGATATAGGTAAACATGCACATAAAACAGAGACAAAAGTAACAGACTCACAAAACTATTCTCCTTTTTCGACCTCATCAGGGGCTTCCCCAGGGGACTGTAATGACAAGAATGAAGTCAGGTCTCCAGTCATCACCTCCTGGAAAAACAAGGCACAGATATTCTCACTCTCTCAAACCCCCACCCTCACCGCCACCACTACCCCCCTCTACCCCTACCCCCCTACCCCTACCCCCCTACCTACCCCCCCCCCCCCCCCCCCCCCCACCCACCACACACACACTCACGTATTTCCCCAACCTCCCACACACGCCCATCACATCACGATAAGCACGTATCGCCTATCCTCCTGCCCCCCTCGTCCCCCTCCCCCCCCAACACCCCTAACCCTTCAATTTTCCGCTCCCTTCCCTCACCTACTTCTTCATATGTCCCATGTCCCAGTCCCACAACTCCTCATTTCGTCACCGACTTCTATAGTTATATAGTGCGATCTGCCGTGAAATGCCACTTTTTCAACTTCTTTCTCTGCTACGTGATTAACGTTCCGGGGCACGAGCTTCCGCTGCAGGTAAAAAAATACAACTAAAACATAACTAAAACATATTGATGCATGTCCCGTACAACATCAAATACGCGAAAATGAGGAGACCTGCACGTCATGTGCACACACAGCAACAGAAGACAAAAGCAGCCTCTCTCTCTCTCTCCTTCTCTCTCTCTCTCTGTCACATACACACACACACACACACACCACACACACACACACACACACACACACACACACACCACACACCACGCACGCACGCACACACACACACACCCACACCACACCACCACACACACACACAACACACACGCACACACACCACATTACACATACACACACACACACACACACACACACACACACAAACAACACACCAAACAAACACACACACACACACACACACACACACCACACACACCACACACACACACTTCAAGCAGTCAGTAGCGGGAAATGAATTATCATTCAAGGACGTAAGACACATGGAGATCGTCCTTGAGGGGATAATGTACGATAGTAGTGAGAGAAGAAAACCTACATACAGTGGTTACTGGTACCACACCGACTAGTACCCATTTCACTGTTGTCGTAACTGTATTTGAAGACTATAGGCGCACTTTAAGTCAACCATTGTGTGTTGTGATCGTGATTGCCATCACAGAGATCCTGAAGAGAAACTGGAGCTGGAGGATCTCTAGTGTAGCCCACTGGGGAAGAAAACAGGGGGGGGGGGGGGGGGGGGACGATCCACAGACAAACTGGAGGAGTTTCAGCTGAAGCAAGCTGCAGAAGAAGAAACCCAGCTGAGCAGAGGCGGGAACAGCAGCGCAGAATCAATTACGCTGGAGAAATGTCGTTGATATCTAATATTCCTTGTGGAAAGAAGACTAAGTAACTATGTGGGTCATTTTATAAGTGGGTTAAAAAAGCAAACAAAACGGCATCTAATCGAAGAGAACTTCAAAGTATGATTGTTGATGACTTCTTTTTCAGTGTGGTCAAGAAGCACACATGCTGTGGCCAATTACTTAATCAGCGCATACTGGTATCGTTTTCAGTCCTGTTTTGTGTTCATCAAGGAATTGTATGATTTAACTCTTTTTGACTGCTGAGATAATGGGACGTTGACGGCAAGTTAGATAAAGTGTCGCCCCGCTGGGTTCGATGTCACCGGACTTGAACAGCAATATGAAAATGAGACAAATGTGAGAATAGGGAATACGAAATGGTAGAAAAATTGTGTACCATGAAAAGGTCCTTGTAGGTGTGTTAAGAGATTGATGGAGAACAAGGTATCCGATTATGTCATTCATATGATCCGCTGTTCTTCGTCTTGGAGCGCTGTATCCGTGCGAGAGACACTGTGCGGGCCACGTCACCGTTTGCATGTCAGCAAAAGGATGTCCTTCCCTGTCGCAGCAGTGTACGAGCAGGCGTCTCTATCTGGTGGGATCTGTCAAACAGCCAATTGATATATGATTGCGTACGTAACCGGATTAGATGTCAGGGTTGTACTGGTTACCAAACTTGGTGGGCGTTGTTGTGCTGGGGGAAAGGCAGGGTGAGCGATGTGTTCATGGAAGGACCCACTGGGTTTCGTTTTGTTTAGTGGAGTTTTTTTTTTTTTTTTGTTCTTTGTCTTAGCGGGGGCATAGTGTGTCCCTTCATTCCCCAAGCCTCTATCCCTTTGGCCAGCCCAGCCGTAGCCCCCTCCACCCATCACTTTTGATCCTCTCCTGGTGGCGGAAGAGACACTCTAAGAAAGAGTGGACTGCTCCTTGATCCTGCCCCGGCCACTCTGCTCCTGTGGCCCACCTTCTCTTTCTCTTTCCCTGCACTAACTCTAATTCCGGTGCTCCCTCCGCCCTCTGGCCCCCCCATCTTTTCCTCCCCCTCCATCATTTCCCTTTCTTCCTTCCTCTCCATTCCACGGCCCCGCCGCTTGTAATCGACGATGTGACTTGTACCATGATTTTCTTTCTTTTCTTTCTTTCCCTCATCCACAACCAGACAGCCGAAAAAGTACTCCCTATTGCCGAATTCTCTTTTCTTTCTGTTTTGTTGATCCTATGCACTTGATGGCTGGTTTGAATTCACATATATACGTTCTGGTTTACTTCTTTGGTTTGAAAAGTATATCATGCTGTTACGAAAAAAAAAAAAAAAAAAAACTTTGAAATACACACATACGAAAAACATGGGTGCGCATGCACGCGCACAGATTTGCTAATTGCCTCTCTTCACTGCGCGCGCGCATGACAGACATATAATGCTATTTTGTGTGAGTGTTAACAATTTAGGCACATCACACACAAATAGTATGTTTATAGTCACACACACGCATAATATAGTCCTATATAAACCAACAAAAGCTGTCACCAAAGAAGCGGAAAAAGAAGAATGAAAACAGCAAAATAATACGTGTTTCCTCTCCCCGTTTTCTTGTGAAAAGTAAAAAAAAAAAAAAAGAAAAGATAACTCTTAAAATAATTCTTAAAACAATATCGAAAACATCTGCAATGGTAATAATTCGCCCCCTGCCAACTAACACTAATTCGTTGCTGAAACAACTAAGTAGTGGGGGGGAAAAACAAGTGCAGGGTAATTCCACCATTTAACCTAATAACAGTTTGTGTTTGAGTGATGCTGAGTGGGTGAAATGGGAAACAATAAATGGTTCTCAAAATGAGTCTTCATCAAACTTATAGTCTCCAAGAGAGTGGACAGTCTCTAAAGGAAAGAAAATTTATTAAACATATCATAACTCCCTGTGAAATACCGGTATTTCAAAACCTGTTTGTTTTCTTCTCTCAGTGACCCTCAGAAAGTGCTAACAAAAATTGACTCCTCTGTCCTTTTAGGGTTTAAGCAAAATGCGATCCCAGGAAAAGGCTCATGTGTGCAAAACCAGAGTAATGTTTGTTGAGGAGGTTTCAAAAACAAAACAACAAGAGGCCACCGAACCTAAGAATCAAACAAGAAAATAATGAAACAACGTGAAAGAGAAAACAATGCTACTCATTTTCTTGTGAAAAGTAGAAAATATAAAAAATAACCTCTTAAAAACACAAGTGCTGAGGGGCCAATTCTTGGAATGAATCCGCAAAGAGACTGAATTACAATAAACTAGTAAAGTCCAAAGCATAAGTAACTGAGCACCATTTCCATTCCAGCAATTTACAGAGCAGCTTGGTACTGTAACGACTGCAAGAAATGTTGAATTCTAAACAAAGCTTGCTCTTATGTCTTAGTTTATTGTAATCAAGTCCCTTGCGAAATTTACTAGTTTATTGTAATTCAGTCCCTTGCGCATTGCGCATGCCCGTGCGCAGCGCGCAGCGCGCCGTGTGTGGTGTGTGTAGCAATGTTGTGTGTGTGGTGTGTGTGTGTGTGTGGGTGTGTGTGTGTGTGTTGTGTGTGTGTGTGTGTGGTGTGCACGCGCGAGTGTGTGTCTGTGCGCGTGCGTGTATACATACGTTCGTGTGTGAGTGCGTACGTGCGTGTGTGTGTGTGTGTGTGTTGTTTGTGTGTTGGTGTGTGTGTGTGTGTGTGTGTGTGTGTGTGTACGCGTTGTGCGCGCATGCGTGTGTGTGTGTGTGTGTGTGGTGTGTGTGTGTGTGTGTGTGTGTGTGCGCGCGCGCGGCGTGTGTGTGTGTGTGTGTATGTGTGTGTGTGTGTGTGTGTGTGTGTGTGTGTGTGTGTGTGTGTGTGTGTACGCGCGCGCATGCGTGTGTGTGTGTGTGTGTGTGTGTGTGCGTGTGCGTGTTGTGTGTGGTGTTTGTGTGTGCGCGCGCGCGCGAGTGTGAGAGTAAGAGAAACGTGTCAGAGCTGGACAGAAAAAGAGTCATTGACAGAGGGGGACCGAAAGAGACAGACAGACAAGCAGATAGAAAAAAGGCCAATAGTCAATCAGAGAGAGAGAAACAGACGACGGACAGATACAGAGAGAGAGAGCGAGAGAGAGAGAGAGAGGAGAGAGAGAGAGGAAGAGAGAGAGAGGAGAGAGAGATAGGGAGAGAGAGAGAGAGTAAACAAACAGACTGAACATTCAGAGGAAGAGGATGATGAATCCCTCATTCCCTGGATATAAAATACGTCATTGACAGCAAGGCGGGGCTGAGGACACACCCCACAATACACAGGTCTAATCATGTCCCGCTCACTGGCAGTGTAATCTGATCCCCACGACAAAAAGGCTCTTTCAGTTTCAGAGACACGAGATGATGTTTTAGAGAACAGAGAAAAAAAAAAAAAAAAAAAAAAAAAAAACAAGTCAATACGGAGAGGGATGAGAGATTATGTTCGTGTCACGCGCGCGAGCACGCAAAGAGTCGAGAGAGAGATGGAAGAGAGATTGGAGATAGAGAGCGAGAGAGAGATGAGAGGAGAGAGATTGAGAGGAGAGAGAGAGAAGAGAGACGCACATACTTTCAAACACACACACACACCACACACACACAACACGCACGCACGCCACGCACGCACGCACGTCACGCACGCACGCACGCACGCACGCAACACACACACACAACACACATCTTATTTCGCATGTAACGTTTACATGACGTATGTGTTTTCGTTTACTAATTGTTTGTTTGTTTGTTTTCCTGTCCTTGTCGTTCTTCCATTTTTTGCTGTCTGTATTTATTTATTTCCTAAGCGTAACTTGTCGCACTGATCGTCAAGACAAAAGTAAACAGAGGAAGAAAAATGGTG
>JADBJO010002323.1:23259-25759 GCA_016801955.1 Conus betulinus
AACCCAACGATGCATTAACCCGTCCCTTTAAGAATCAGGTGACGAGTTGCAATTCATCCAGTTTCTTAAACGCATCATTTTTTATTCCGGGACCGGCTAGGTTCGGGATTTCCGTTGGCGCTGTTTTTTTGTTTCTTTTTCTTGCTTTTATTGCCTGGGTTTGTTTCAAAACGACGGTCGAGATAATACCATGACACAATTATACCGGAACATGCATACACAGACAGATAGACAGACAGATACACACACACACACACACACACACACGACACACACACACACACACACACGCACACACAGAGTCAGAGAGAGAGAGAGAGAGAGAGAGAGAGAGAGACTCACATACACATACGCATTACGCACTCCCACACGTGCGCGCGCTCGCGCGCGCGCGCACAGCACCCAAACACACACACACACCACACACACCACACACATGCTCGCGCGCGAGCACAGAGAGAGAGAGAGAGAGAGAGAGAGAGAGATAGAGAGAGAGAGAGAAGTGACTGTGCGCGCGCCCTGTGCGCGTATGTGTGGTAGGCGCACGCTCCTGTAATTCAAACTCCGGCGATTGTCAGAATCCCGCCAACTTCCTAGCTCTTGAGAACAATAATCCACAGCTCATTGTACCAGTTCTGGAGAGAGAGAGAGAGAGAGAGAGAGAGAGAGAGAGAGAGAGAGAGAGAGAGAGAGAGAGAGAGAGAGGCAGAGACAGAGAGAGACAGACAGACAGAGACAGACAGAGACGGAGACAGAGGAGTAGAGAGACAGAGAGAAATCCCGTCTAGAGAAGAATTTGGCTGTGGAGGAGCCCAGTTGTGGGGGAGTCCACTTGTGGTGTAACACCCGGCTACACCTCATTTATTTTTCATCCTCACCAAGACGGTCCTGTCAATGTATGTCCATCCTCTTCCCCGCGCCCCTCCCCCCGCACCCCCTCTAACCCCCCTCTAACCCCTCCCCCCCCCCGCACCCCCTCCCCCTCTAACCCCTCCCCTCGCACCCCCTCCCCCCCTCCCCCCTCTAACCCCTCCCCTCGCGCCCCTCCCCCTCTAACCCCCCCCTCCCCCTCCCTCGCACCCCTCCCCCCCTCGCGCCCCTCCCCCGCACCTACCCCTCCCCCCCCCCCCCCCGCACCCCTCCCCCTCTCTAACCCCTCCCCTCGCACCCCCTCCCCCTCTAACCCCTCCGCACCCCTCCCCCCCTCTAACCCCTCCCCCCGCACCCCTCCCCCTCTAACCCCCCCCCCGCACCCCCCCCCTCTAACCCCTCCCCTCGCACCCCTCCCCCTCTAACCCCTCCCCTCGCACCCCTCCCCCTCTAACCCCTCCCCCCGCACCCCCCCCTCTACCCCTCCCCCCTAACCCCCCCCCCCGCCCCCCCCCCTCCCCCTCTAACCCCTCCAAAGACAGCTCTGCTAGAGAGACGTTACCGTTGCAGTTTTCCAACGGTTGATTACGGAATGTCTTATAGAGAAGAAGAAGAAGAAGAAGAAGAAGAAGAAGAAGAAGAAGAAGAAGAAGAAGAAGATGATGACGACGACAATGATGATGATGATGATGATGATGATGATGATGATGATGATGATGATGATGATGATGATGATGTCTATGAAAGAAGATGAATACAAAGTGATGATGATGATGATGGTGATGGTGATGATGATGATGATGATGATGATGATGATGATGATGATGATGATGATGACGCCGACAATAACGGCGACGACCATAATAATAATGTTGGTGGTGGTGGTGGTGTTGTTGTGGAATGCTGATACGATTTAAATGTAGGGTGGGAGATATCCATTGATCCTCTCTCTCTCTCTCTCTCTCTCTCTCTCTCTCTCTCTCTCTCTCTCTCTCTCTCACACACTCACACACTCACTCACTCACACACACACACACACACCTACACGCACACAAACACTACACGCATGCAAACCAACCACACACACACACACACACACACACACACACACACACACACACATGCACACACACATTCACATACGCACATACGCGTGCAAAAACGTCAGCACGTGCGCACACGAAACCGTCCGCACGGAAAAAAACGCACGCACTGAGAGACAGACAGACAGATAGAGACAGAGACAAAGCGACAGAGAGAGACAGAACGAGGAATGTAAGAAAGGCGCAGCAGATGCATTGATGATATAAACAGACAGAGAGACAGACAGACAGACAAAGTTGGAGAGCCAGACAGAAAAACCGACACGAAGACAGAAAGCCAAAGGAGACAAGAAGGGACGGACAGACAAAGAAACAGACAGACAAACAAAGCAAACACACAGACAAACAAACAGACAGACAAAGAAACAGGGATCTATGCCACCAACTGTGGATCAGGACAAGTCTGACGGTCCAGACAAGAGGAACAGACAGACAGACAGACAGACAGACATAGACAGATCCTCCAGTCCGTTGCAGTGGAACTCACTGCCCAATAACAAGGAGAAGAAGAGGGCAGCAAAGAGAAT
>JADBJO010002323.1:28259-35759 GCA_016801955.1 Conus betulinus
TTGATGCTGCTAAGGCTGTTTCGTTGAATAAGGAGGAAAGAATTCAGCAATTCAAGTTTGATCCTGCAGTCTTTGGCTTCTTCTTCATTTTCAACTTCTCCTCATTCATAAGTATTATTGATATTATTATTCTTTTCTTCTTTTTCATCTTCATCATCATCTTCTTCTGTCTGTCTTTCTTTCTTTTCTTTCTTTTTTTTCTTCTTTCTTTCTTTCTTTCTTCTTCTTTTCTTCTTCTTTCTTCTTCTTCTTCTTCTTCTCTTCTTCTTCTTCTTCTTCTTCTTTCCTCTTCTTCTTCTTTCTTCTCTTCTTCTTCTTTCTTCTTTTTTTTCATCACCGTCATCATCAACATCATCACATCATCACCATCATCATCATCTTCTTCTTCTTCTTCGTCTTCGTCTTCTTGTCTTCTTCTTCTCGGTCTTCTTCTTCTTCTGCTTCTTCTTCTTCTTCTTCTTCTTCCTCTTCCTCTTCTTCTTCTTCTCTTTTTCATCATCATCATCATCATCATCATCATCATCATCATCATCATCATCATCATCATCATCATCATCATCATCTTCTTCTTCTTCTTCTTCTTCTGTCGCTGTCTATGTCAGTCTGCGCGCGTCTCTCTCTCTCTCTCTCTCTCTCTCTCTCTCTCTCTCTCTCTCTCTCCTCTCTCTCTCTCTCTCTCTCTTTTCTTATGACGTCCACCCTCTTCAATGTTCTCGATTCTCTTTCTTTTTAAGAACAGAGAATGAAACAACGAAATATCATCCATGCAAAAAAAAAAGTTTTTGTTTTTCACCCGTAATTTTTTCTTTTCTTCTTCTATTTCAAGTTCACCTGTATGACCTGCTTTTACTGTTCTTACCGAACAAATTACCTATTTGTTTGATGTTGTCCTGTTTGTTGTTTTGTTTTTCTTCCGTCGCTCTTGTATCTATGCTTTTATCAGCCGTGAGTTCTTGCAGATGTCTGGATTTTTTTCCCCCTGTTAGCAATGCTGAATTACATCCGTCTGCGATTGTGTGTGTGTGTGTGTGTGTGTGTGTGTGTGTGTGTGAGAGAGAGAGAGAGAGAGAGAAGAGAGAGAGAGAGAGAGAGAACGAACGTGCTTGCGTGCGTGCGTGTGTGTGTGTGTGTGTGTGTGCATGTGTTTGTGTGAGTGTGTGTGTGTGTATTTATAGCTTTGTTGATCGCAACGCGCAAATAATGTGCTTTTTGTGTTGTTTTAGCTTGAAGAGAATGGAGCTTTATAAATGTGACCTTCGGTCATTTTTTTTCCCCTCTCCTCCTCCTCCTCCTTCTCTCCTCCTCCTCCTCCTCCTCTCCTCCTCCTCCTCCTCCTCCTCCTTCTTCTCTCTCTTCTTCTTCTTTCTTTCGTTTTCCTTCTTTTCCTTTCTTCTGCCTGCCTGTTCTTTCTTCTGGCATCAACATTGCTGGGAAGATAACCACAGTTTGCCTGTGACCTGTGTTTTTCCCCAGCAGCGGCTGGGAAGACGGCAAACACATCTGGCTGTGTCTCTCGTCCTGAGTAGCGGGGACATGTTCTGCCCAAGCCTCTTCACCCTGCGTGAGAAGTGGTCTGCACGTGCAGCCAGTCCGTCGTTGATTTTCTTGTTGTACTCCCTGTTCTTGTAGAGCAGAAAGTACTTTACAATGGGAACGAAGAAATGCTCTTTGTGTGTGTGTGTGTGTGTGTGTGTGTGTGTGTGTGTGTGTGTGTGTGTGTGGTGTGTGTGTGTGTGTGTGTGTGTGTGGTCAAAATGTCTTCCACTCGCTCTAGATAAAACTACTGGGCCGATCTTTCTGAACATTTGCAGATATATGTTCATTATGGGGTCAGGATGATGATGCCCGATGTGTTATTTTACCGCTATAGCCGTTACTAACGGCCATAACGGCCCATAAGTTTTTCCTTCTGTATGGAATATCTCAGAAATTACTAGACCGATCTTTCTGAAAATTTGTAGATATGTTCATTGTGGATCACGAATGATGCCCGATATATTCCTCTTCTTCTTCTTTCTTTTTTCTTCTTCTTTTCTTCTTCTTCTTCTTCTTCTTCTTTCTTTCTTTCTTCTTCTTCTTCTTCTTCTTCTTTCTTCTTCTTTCTTCTTCTTCATCTTCATTCTTCTTTCTTCTTCTTCTTCATTCATTCTTCTTCTTCTTCTTTCTTTTTTCTTCATTCTTTCTTCTTCTTCTTCTTCTTCTTCTTCTTCTTCTTCTTCTTCTTCTTCTTCTTCTTCTTCTTCTTCTTCTTTCTTCTTCTTCTTCTTCTTCTTCTCTCCTCATTCATCTTCTTCTTCAGGCACGAAAACAACTAGGAGCTAACTATGGATTTAATTCGATCTGTTTTTTTCTCTGCTTCTTCTGTTTCCAACGGCTGCTGGAACGCCACACCGACTGCTGGCTGCAAATGCCTCTCTCCGGAGGAGGAGGATGAGCTGCCAACAGTTCTGGTTTCCAACCCACACAGCAATGAGGGGGTTCCCCACCCATTACAGCAATGAGGGTTCCCCACCCACACAGCAATGAGGGTTCCCAACCCACACAGCAATGAGGGTTCCCCACCCACAGAGCAATGAGGGTTCCCCCCCCACAGAGCAATGAGAGGGTTCCCCACCCACACCCAGCATGAGGGTTCCCCACCCACAGAGCAATGAGGGTTCCCCCCCACACAGAGCAATGAGGTTCCCCACCCACAGAGCAATGAGGGTTCCCCCCACACACAGCAATGAGGGGTTCCCCACCCACAGAGCAATGAGGGTTCCCCACCCACACAGCAATGAGGGTTCCCCCACCCACACAGCAATGAGGGGTTCTCAACCCACACAGCAATGAGGGTTCCCCACCCACACAGCAATGAGGGGTTCCCCACCCACAGAGCAATGAGGGTTCCCCCCCACACAGCAATGAGGGTTCCCCCCCCACACAGCAATGAGGGTTCCCCACCCACACAGCAATGAGGGTTCCCCACCCACACAGCAATGAGGGTTCCCCACCCACACAGCAATGAGGGTTCCCCACCCACACAGCAATGAGGGTTTCCCCACCCACACAGCAATGAGGGTTCCCCACCCACAGAGCAATGAGGGTTTCCCCACCCACACAGCAATGAGGGTTCCCAACCCACAGAGCAATGAGGGTTCCCCACCCACACAGCAATGAGGGTTCCCCAACCACACAGCAATGAGGGTTCCCCACCCACAGAGCAATGAGGTTCCCCACCCACACCAGCAATGAGCGTTCCCAACCCACAAAGCAATGAGGGTTCCCCACCCACAGAGCAATGAGGGTTCCCCACCCACAGAGCAATGAGCGTTCCCCAACCCACAGAGCAATGAGGGGTTCCCAACCCACAGAGCTATGAGGGGTTCCCCACCCACAGAGCAATGAGGGTTCCCCACCCACAGAGCAATGAGGGTTCCCCACCCACAGAGCAATGAGGGTTCCCCACCCACACAGCAATGAGGGTTCCCCACCCACAGAGCAATGAGGTTCCCCACCCACAAAGCAATGAGGGTTTTCCCACCCACAGAGCAATGAGGGTTCTCAAACCACACAGCAATGAGAGGTTCCCACCCACACAGCAATGAGAGTTCCCCACCCACAGAGCAATGAGGGTTCCCCACCCACACAGCAATGAGGGTTCCCCAACCCACAGAGCAAGCAATGAGGGTTCCCCAACCCACAGAGCAATGAGGGTTCCCCACCCACAGAGCAATGAGGGTTCCCCACCCACAGAGCAATGAGGGTTCCCAACCCACAGAGCAATGAGGGTTCCCCACCCACAGAGCAATGAGGGTTCCCCACCCCACAAAGCAATGAGGGTTTCCCAACAACACACAGCAATGAGGGTTCCAACCCACACAGCAATGAGGTTCCCCCACCCACACAGCAATGAGAGTTCCCCCACCCACAGAGCAATGAGGGTTCCCCACCCACACAGCAATGAGAGTTCCCCACCCACAGAGCTATGAGGGTTCCCCACCCACACAGCAATGAGGGTTCCCCACCCACACAGCAATGAGGGTTCCCCACCCACAGAGCAATGAGGTTCCCCACCCACACAGCAATGAGGGTTCCCCACCACACAGCAATGAGGGTTCCCCACCCACACAGCAATGAGGGTTCCCCACCCACACAGCAATGAGAGAGTTCCCCACCCACACAGCAATGAGGGTTCCCCACCCACCCACAGAGCAATGAGGGTTTTCCACCCACAGAGCAATGAGGGTTCCCACCCACACAGCAATGAGGTTCCCCACCCCCACCCCCACAGCAATGAGGGGTTCCCCACCCACACAGCAATGAGAGTTCCCCACCCACACAGCAATGAGGGTTCCCCACCCACACAGCAATGAGGGTTCCCCACCCACACAGCAATGAGGGTTCCCCACCCACACAGCAATGAGGGTTCCCCACCCACACAGCAATGAGGGTTCCCCACCCACACAGCAATGAGAGTTTCCCCATCCACACAGCAATGAGAGTTTCCCCACCCACACAGCAATGAGGGTTCCCCACCCCACAGAGCAATGAGGGTTCCCCACCCACACAGCAATGAGGGTTCCCCACCCACACACACAGCAATGAGGGTCCCCACCCACACAGCAATGAGGGTTCCCCACCCACACAGCAATGAGCGTTTCCCACCCACACAGCAATGAGGGTTCCCCACCCACACAGCAATGAGAGTTCCCCACCCACAGAGCAATGAGGGTTTTCCAACCACACAGCAATGAGGGTTCCCCACCCACAGAGCAATGAGGGTTCCCCACCCACACAGCAATGAGGGTTCCCCACCCACACAGCAATGAGGCTGACGGCCCGCCAATATGTCGCTGATTCTTATCTCCATCGCTCACTTTGTTCTCTTTCTTTTTGTTTGTTCTTGTTGTTGTTATTGCTTTTGCTTTTGTTTTTAATGGCTTTATTGTTAGGGACCTGTTTTTCTCCGTGGCACTGACTGGCCCCTGGGATGTGGGATGTCGCAGATCTGAGTACGGTTTCACTGCCCTGCAAGTGGTCTTGTTTTGTCCATCAGCGGGTCAGTTTGATAAGGCTTTGTGTTGTTGTGTTGAACTGGGAGCACATTGTTGAGTGATCAAAGCTTGAATTAACCTGTCACTTTCAGTTACCTCCTCCTCCTCCTCCTCCTCCTCCTCCTCCTCCCCCCTCTGCTTCTTCTTCTCTCTTCTGCTTCTTCTTCTTCTTCTCTTCTTCTTCTTCTTCTTCTTCTTCTTCTGCTTCTGCTTCTTCTTCTTCTTCTTCTTCTCTTCTCCTCCTCCTCCTCCTCCACTCACTTCTACTACTATTACCATCACTGCTACAACATCAATATCAACATCAACAACAACAGCAGCAGCAGCAACAACAACAACAACTACAACTACACTACAACAACTGCTACTACTACTACTGCTGCTGCTGCTACTACTACTACTACTACTACTACTACTACTACAACGACGACGGCAACAAAGACCACTACGACGACGACAACGACCACGACGACCATCACCAACACTACGACTACGACCACTACTAGTGTTAATCCTGCAACTGCTGCTTTTGTTTGTTACTACTATTGTTATTTACACCTACTCGCCCTGTACTTTTTGATCTTATCCTCCTCCTCCTCCTCTACTCCTCCTCCTCTTCTCCTCCTCTCCTCCTCCTCCTCCTCCTCTTCTTCTCCTCTTCTTCTTCTTCTTCTTCTTCTCTACCAAAAAGATGCAAATAAAGAGAGAAGACTAAGACGTTGAAAAAAAATGGAACACACCACACACACACACACACACACACACACACACACACACACACACACACACACACACACACAAATTACTACTCACACACAATATACTCATCTCAGTCAATACTCACAAACATCTCCCTTCCACAGTAATGTTTGCATTGTTTGTTTGTTTTGTTTCAACTGAAGCATCGTCGCCTACGTCAGCAGTAGCAGTGCTACTGACACTTTTGGTCACCTTTGTCTTTAGCTGCACGTTTGGCATTTCGTACTCTTCGATTCTGAAGAGTATCAGAACTATATATATAGATTCCTCCCCCGGATCTTGTCCGTTTCCTGGGAGATATCAGGTGACCATTCTGTGTTATGTACAGTCTCATAAACCTGGCGAGAGACTTTTGTTAGTTTTTTTTTCTCCCAGTTGTGTGCTTATGTATGGAAGCTGGAAAGACAAAAACGAACGGAGAGGAGAGGTAGGAAGGTATCTGGAGTAGAGTAGAGAGGTAGAGCAGACTAGAGAGGAGGAGAGGAGTGTCAGCTGAGAGACGTTTGATGAGACGGCGCAGCGAGAGAGGTGAGATGAGAGAGTCGCAGACGAGAGAGGAGGAGGTGGAACTGAGGTGGAGAGGTGTGAGTATCAGAAGAGGTGTCGGGGCGACGAGTGAGGGGAGAGCTTGCCTCTTGGTTAGGTAGCTGAGACAGAGGAGGAGAGAAGAGAGAGAGGAGAGAGATGACACTGAGGGAGATACAGAGGGACAGAGAAGGAGTAGGAGTCCGTGTGGAGTGGAGATGGTATTAAGAGAGATACACAGATTGAGGAGAGAGGGAGGAGAGAGAGAGGAGACCAGAGCGAGAGAGCGGGGGGAGAGAGAGAGAGCGAGAGGAGAAAGACGTGAGGACTTGAGGACGAGAGAGTAGTGAGACGAGAGGAGGAACGAGAGAGTCGACAGTCCATGAGAGAGAGAGAGCTGACGAGAGAGATGAGATGTGTGGAGTGATAGAGAGAGAGACGAGAGACAGAGGATGTGTTATTTGCATAGACCAGACAGGAGAGAGGGGGGAGAGAGTAGAGAGAAGAGATAGGAGGAGGGAGAGGAGATGAGAGGGAGACATGAGAGAGAAAGTCGAAGAGATAGAGAGAGAGAGAGAGAGAGCGAGCTTAGAGAGAGAAGGGGCAGGGATGAGAGAGAGAGAGAGACGCGGAGAGAGAGAGGCGAGGCGGGAGGGAGCGGAGAGTGAGATAGCAGCTGACAAGAGAGCCTGAGAGAGTGGGTGCAGAATTGATAGATCTCTTGAAGAAAGAGATATGTTTTGAGAGAGAGAGAGGGTGACAGAGAGAAAGAGATTCGAAGGAGCCGATAAGACAGAGCAGATGAGGGTGAGAGATATACAGGAGATAGAGGAGAGGAGGGGTGAGGTAAAGGGATCGATGAGGACGAAATAGAGAGAGCAGAGAGTGAGATTCGAGGATGAGAGAAGAGAGATTCGGGAGAGACGGAGACGACCAGAGGAGAAAGAGTGGAGAGAGACGATAGTGAAAAGACAGGAAAGAGAGGAGAGAAATCTGACAGAGAGATAGATAGAAAGACTGACAGACAGGTGATGGGACCTGACAGACAGCAGACAGGACACAAAGAGAGAGACGGATTCCAGATAAGAGATCGAGGGGAGGTAGAGGAAGGGAGAGAGGTGAGGTGAGCAATGTGAAAACATGGGAAAGGGTAGAGAGAGAGGGATGGTTCGTGAGGAGA
>JADBJO010002323.1:53259-60759 GCA_016801955.1 Conus betulinus
AAACATCGCCAACCAAACAAACATTGGAATAATCATCATGGCCAACGCTGCTAAGACTCCTAGAGATTGATAACAGACACAAACGATCGAAACATGACACAACTGAGATAAAAACTTTGAATCTCTCCAGCACCCCCCCCCCCCCCCCCCCCCCCCGTCTTCATCAGTGGGGTGATGCCAGCGTGTTAATTAGAGAGTCCACGGACGTGAGTGTGCAAGCGCTGGTGTGTGTGAGAGAATGTGTGTGTGTGTGTGTGTGTGTGTGTGTGTGTGTGTGTGTGTGTGTGTGTACGCGCGCGCATGTGTGTGTGTGTGTGTGGGGGGGGGGGGGGAATTGTTTCGCGCGCGCGCGCGCACGCACACACACACACACACACACACACACACACACACACACACACACACACACACACACAGCCCGTGCCCGCACATTCATACACACACATGTGTTCATTCACTACACACATATAACAAAAAAAAAGAACAACCAATGTTAGGTAGGCATTCAAGGTCTGACTAGCGCAATGGACTAATGCGTAGGTCAGACATCTGCTAAGTCGTAGCCACGAGACCCTCTTCTTCAATTCTCTCATCTTGTTGTTAATTCATTTATCCATCAGCTAAACTTCAGTTCTTTCCCTTGAAGTTGGATCACCCGGTGGTCGATGCTTTTCTGCTGCCTGGAATGATGGAATTTCAAACATTTTTGTTATCTGAAGCAATATATTGCCTAAAAAAAGTCGATATAGACATATCGATCACAAAAATATTAATAATTTAGAAATAATGCGCAGAATGTTACGATAAAAAGAAAACATCTGTCATGCGAAATGCAAAAATCTTTAAAACTGTTGAGAGTTAAAATCATGCGTAGTGTGGTCTCAAAACTTAGCGGATGTGGTGTAACGTATATGGACTAGACCGCGCGCAGTGACGCCTCCTTGATGAAACTGAAACTGAAACTTCTTCTTCTTCTTCTTCTTCTTCTTCTTCTTCTTCTTCTTCTTCTTCTTCTTCTTCTTCTTCTTCTTCTTCTTCTTCTTCTTCTCCTTCTTTCTTCTGTTCATTTCTTCTTCTTCTTTCTCCTTCTTCCCTTCTTCTCCCTTCTTCTTCCTGCTTGTCTCCTCCTGTTCATTTCCTCCTCCTCCTCTCCTTCTTCTTCTCTTTCTCTTTCTCCTCCTCCTCCTCCTCATTCTCCTCCTCCTCCCCTCTTCTCCCTCCTCCTCTCCCTTCTCCTCGTCCTCCTGCTCTCTCTTTTTCAGGTCCCTCTCCTCCTCTCCTCCTGTTCTTTATCCCTCTTTATCCTCCTCTTCGTCGTTCTGCTCTTCCTCTTCTTCTTGTTCTTCTTCTTCCCATCGTTGTCGTTCTCCTCCTCTTCCTCTCCTCCTTATGGTTCTTCTTCATCTACTTTGGCTTCTCAGTGATGGCTGCCGCTACTACTGACACTACTACTACTACTACTACTACTACTACTGGTAATGGGGTTAAAACACTATTACTTCTATTACTACAACACTAACAACAACACAACAACAACAACAACAACAACTACTACTACTACTACTACTACTACTACTACTACTACTACTACTACTACTACTGCTGCTGCTGTTACTGCTGCTGCTGCTGCTGCTGCTGCTGCTTTCTTACTGCTTCTGCTAATCTGTTGCTGCTGCTAATTTCTCTTCTTTTTTTGCTCTTTTTTTTCTGTTCCTCTATCTCTACCTGTGTGTTCTATTTCTCACCTTTCTTCTGCTTCTTCTTCATGGAATACAACTTGTACATCCCCTTCTGTTCTGCCCCCCACCCCCACCCCATCCCCACCCCCAACTCCTGTCCTGCCTACTCAGTTATCCCTGTCTCTTTCTTTCTCTCATTGGTCTTTTCCTCCACTTTCTTCGCTGTCTTCCTCTTTGATGGCCCTGGCTATGAACAACATCACTTGACTCTTCTTTATTCCTACTTTTCTCTTCTCTTCTTTTCTTTTCTTTTTTTTCTTTCTCCTTCTTCCCGCTTTGCTGCCTCTCTCCTTCCCTCTCCTCCTCCTCCTCCTCCTCCCTCCTCGTGTGCCATCACATTCGTCTTCCGTCTTCTTTTATTTCATGCTTGTGTTGTCTTAGATGTGATTTCCAGTAGTGAGCTCTCTCTCTCTCTCTCTCTCTCTCTCTCTCTCTCTCTCTCTCTCTCTCTCTCTCTCTCTCTCTCTCTCTCTCTCTCTCGTGCGTGCGTGCGTGTGTACGTGCGTGCGCGTGCGTGCGTGCGTGCATGCGTGCGTGTGTGTATGTGTGTGCATGTGTGCGTGTGTGTGTCTTTCGCGAATCCTTAATCTTCTTGGAAGCATGAATTCCACGCTGTTGCTTCCGGCTGCAACCTTGTCCTACCATTCTCTCAGTTCTGGCATTCCATGAAGCAGCCCAGCAGAGGAGGCACTGCACTGCTGCAGACTTTGGTGACGTGTGCTGGTGCTTGTGCCAATTCACCTGACGTACGGCATCACATGTTGCTAGGTACTGCTGGTACCACATGGTACTGCTCAAGCAGCTTGTCTTTTGTTTCCAAACTAAGCACCATTCATCATGCTTCTAATCATTTGTTGCTGGCTACCAACACGTTCACGCTGTACCGTTTGGGCAACATAATATGTTTTCACTACATCAAGATTACTTTTCCTCTTCCCAGTTAACTTTAAACACGGTTGTGTTTGGGCTGTGTAGCCTTTTTTTTTTTTTTAACTAACTGAACACGATTTTGCCCTCCCTGTTTACTGTATAGGCTATTCTGTCAGGAAAGCTGAACTTTTATCTGTGTACCAGAGGTTTCTCTTTTTCCTGTTTATTTAAAAGGCGGTTTTGTCAGGGCTTGATTTTTTTTTTACCTCTGACCCAAGCGGATTTTCCTTTTTCAATTTAATTGTGCCAACGATTCTGTTACTACATTTTAGTTTCTGTAACTCCAAACTCAAGAAAATTTCCTCTACCCACTTAACTCTACAGGCGGCACTGTCGAAGCAGTTTTACTGTTTTACCAATAACTCAAATACACCGGCAGCTTACCCTTAACTCAAAAAAATTTTTCTCTTCTTAGTGAATTCTACCGATGGTTCTGTTAAGGTCGCTGAACTTCCTTTTCACCACAAACTGAAGATGGTTTACCTCTCTACCAGTTAGTTTTATAGGCAGTTCTCTTAGTGCAGCTGATTTTTTTTTCTGACTCGAAATGATTCTCTCCTTCTCCCTGCTGCATGTTCATTTCTGTCTTACCACCAGTTTCTGAAAGTCTTGTCCATTGTTTGATCATGTCCAGGCTCCATGTCCACACTGACCAGATGTCTTGTCCATTGTTTGATGATGTCCAGGCTCCATGTCCACACTGACCAGAAGCCTTGTTCCATTGTTTGATCATGTTCAGGCTCCATGTCCACACTGACCAGAAGTCTTGTCCATTGTTGTCATGTTCAGGCTTGTCCACACTGACCAGAATCATGTCCAGGATCATGTTCAGGCTCCATGTCCACACTGACCAGAAGTCTTGTTCATTGTTTGATCATGTCCAGGCTCCATGTCCACACTGACCAGAAGCCTTGTTCATTGTTTGATGATCAGGCTCCATGTCCAGGCTCCATGTCCACACTGACCATGAACTGACTTGAAGTCTTGTCCATTGTTTGATCATGTCAGGCTCCATGTCCACACTGACCAGAAGCCTTGTTCATTGTTTGATCATGTCCAGGCTCCATGTCCACACTGACCAGAAGTCCTTGTTCATTGTTTGATCATGTCCAGGCTCCATGTCCACACTGACCAGAAGCCTTGTTCATTGTTTGATCATGTCCAGGCTCCATGTCCACACTGACCAGATGTGAAACTGCAGAGAGGGATAGACATCTCGGGGGAACAACAGCATGTTGAGATGAAGAGCGACAGTAACACTTCATTTTTTGTATTATTTCATCGCATTTTATTTCTGCTGTCCCATCTTCTGTGCCACCTCAGTGGCCATGCACCCATGCCGCTCATTCCAATCCTCCCCATCCACAGCCACAGCCCGCCCAGCCCATCGCAGCCCCTGCACCAGCAATCCACAGGGAGCAGTCAATGTCAAGTAGTCAAGAGGGCAACCCACCGGAGGAGGAGACACTGCCGAGTCACTTTAGTGGTGTTCAGTGGCGCCTGTTGTGATCCAAAACACGCAGGACGCCACCTACTAGGTCCCCTACTGACGACAATAATTGCTTAGTCGTGGAGCCGGCGTGAGTGAGCTCTCCCTCTGGTGGGCGCCACTTCGTCCATCAAACAAAAGGCCCCCGAACTTGCCGACAGCGGTGACCCCGACGGAATCAAACGAAGGCCACAGACGTGGAGAGGAAATCGAAACTAACCTCACCATGAGAGCAGGGTATGAAGGGCCAGAAAATTTGAGATTTTTTAAAATGCTGATCGATGAGAATGAGGATGATGAACCTGATGCTACGGATTTCCATTCCGGCCTGAGACTGCATGACAGGGCTGTACACTGCGCTTACTTTCATAATATATCCCAGCGTCAACCAGGCCCGAGAGACACACACACACCTGCAAATGATGATCAGGAAATCTGAGCAGCACTCTCAGAGACATCCATTTAGTGGGTGAAACCCGACTGTGTGGTCCCAGTCTTCCCGATTGAGCCAAAAGCAAACTCAACTCTGGGTAGGAGCCGGTCAGGGCAGAAAAATTCCACATGACACTGATGGAAATCGAACCCAAGACTCCCCAGCTGGGGATCCGCGACACTAACCACTTGGCCTTGGAGGCTGCTTTAGTAACTCATTTTTATGACGGGCACCAGAGGGACTCAAACTGGAAACCTCTGGCCTCGTACACGGTGGTACTGGACCACCGTCTCATAACTCTTCATCTATAATCCATGAGGCGGCGGGCCTTTTGGCTTGAGGTTATTTGCCCGGTGAGAGGTGAAGGAACGTGGGTAATCAAAATGAAGTGGATAGATGGAGCCCAGTAACATGTATAAATAACGCTTCTGGGTGTCGCTGTCTCTAATTGTGGCATAATCGGGAGTGTTTTTAACGGGGACTTCATGGATAGTCGGTGAGTACTCACGGTCTGTGTGTGTGCGTGTGTGTGTGTGTGTGTGTGTGTGTGTGTGTGTGTGTGTGTGTGTGTGTGTTTGGGGGGGGGGGTATGTACCTTTCATTTCTTATTTTCTTCTTCTTCTCCTCCTACTGTCTCTTTTTCCTCCTCCTGCTTCTTTTCCTTATTTTTTTTTTCCCTTCTCCTCTTCCTCCTCCTCCTCCTGCTCCTTCTTCTTCTTCTTCTTGTTCTTCTTGATCTTCTTCTTCTTCTTCTGTCGTTTCTTCCGTCCGACTCTTTTCCGCTTGTTGGACTAAAATAGAATGTCACTGACCAGGTGAAAGCCGTCGCTTCCTTGCTTTCGTCCCGCGCGGGAATTTTGTGAGGGGTTTCAACTATTTCTTTCTTTTTTTTTTCAGCTCACAACCGGTGCTCCGATCGAAAGTTCCGCTTTGGACATTCTAAGACTGGCTTCGACACCTTTCCTCAAAGAACAGCTCGCTGCTGGTAACAAACAGTATGCAGATGTTGCAAGGATTAGGGCTGCAGAAGAAAAAGAAGAAGAAGAAGGAGAAGAAGAAGAAGAAGAAAGAGGAGGAGGAGGAGGAAGAGAATAATAATAGGAGGAGGAGGAGGAGGAGGAGAGAAGCAGAAGAAGAAGGAGGAGGAGAGAAGGAGGAGGAGGAGGAGGAGCAGGGGGGGGGGGGGGGGGGGGGGGTGTTGAAGACAGCTTACTACAAGACAAATTAAGCGTAGAGAAACATGAGACAGACTTAAGCTATGGAGACAACGGATTCCCAGCAGCTGCCTACCAACTACTTATCCCCTTCTGGTCTTGGCACCGGGCAGACAGAGCAGCGAGTGGGAGTTCGGGGGCGGGGGGGGGTGGGGGGTGGGGGGTGGGGGAAGGTTCAGTAGAGGGGTTGGAAGGAGGTAATTATAATAAATCGCACGGACTGCTCACCTTCTTGTGAGATATTACGGCCAGGAGTCAGGCCTGGCCCTCCCCTTGTTTAGCTCTCAATGTATGTGAGGAGTGATGGGCCACAGCCCCATTCCTTCTCTCTCTCTCTCTCTCTCTCTCTCTCTCTCTCTCTCTCTCTCTCTCTCTCTCTCTCTGTCTCTCCTCGTTGTGATGATCTCTCTCCCTCCCTCTCTCTCTCTCCTCTTTGTGAGGATTTCCCTTTTCTCTCTCTCTCTCTCTCTCTCTCTCTCTCTCTCTCTCTCTCTCTCTCTCTCTCTCAGTCTGTCTCTCTCTGTCTCTCTACCTCTCTCTCCTCTCTCTCTCTGATGATGTCTGACAGGGAAAATGTGTGTGTGTGTGTGTGTGTGTGTGTGTGTGTGTGTGTGTGTGTGTGTGTGTGTGCGTGTGTGTGTGAGGGAGAGAGGAGAGAGAGACAGGGAAGAAGGGAGAAACAAGCAAGATGGGGGTGGGGGTGGGTGGGGGGGGGGGGGGGGGAGGGTCGAGGCAAAGAGACAGAGAGAGAGAGACAGACAGAGAGACAGCGACAGAGAGAGATGAAGTCGGGTATATTTTGTCAGCAGGCGACTAAAAACACAAAACAAAAACGAGCACTGTGACAATGCAGATCCTAGCCAAGGTTGAGCATTTCTTTGCTCACAGAATCTGGTAGTGATCCAAATCCGCCACATCGAAACCGGAAACATCGAAGCCATCTACGCATCCAGTAAACCTGTCTTTTTCATTGAGATCCAACCTCTATTCCTTGACGAATAGCCATGGAATGCCGAAACATTCGCTACTTAGTAAAGACGCCCTCTCCAAGATCTGCGCTTTATTCATTGACAAAAAGCAATGGAATGACGCAAAAATGCCCCATTTAGCAATGATTCCCTCTCTTTCAGATCCGCTCTTTATTTCTTGACGAATACCTATTAGAATGTCGAAAAAATGCCCCATCTTGCAATGGTGTCCTCTCCTCCAGATTCGTGCTGTATTCCTTGACGACTAACGGTAGTATGAAAATAACCATCGAGCAATGATGTCTTCTATAAGATCGTCGAATCATTCCTTGACGAATGGCAATGGAACGTCGAAAAATTCCCCGTCTAAGAAGAATGTTATCTCCAAGATCCATGCTTTATGTTTTGACGAATAGCAATGAAATGTCAAAAATTGTCCCTTCTAGCACTGATGCCCTTTCCAAGCTGTCCCCACAGGCAAAAACAAAACAAAACAAAAAAAAAACAAAAAAAAAAAAAAAAAAAAAAAAAAAGAATGCAGAGCCTCTACTCTTAAAATGTTGTTTTTCCGTCGAGTCGACGAGGAACTCTTCAGTCGTCTTAAGATTTTTGAGGGGCTGAGATGATTTGTGGATACGCAGGTGGCTTATCATCAAGCCGATGCGTGCACGGAATGTGCGGTGACAGCTTAGACAGGGAATGTGGAAGACCTCCCCTTGATTCCTGA
>JADBJO010002323.1:85759-88259 GCA_016801955.1 Conus betulinus
TGCATTATACTGCATTGCATTCTAGTGCATTGTATTGCATTCTGTTGCATTGTATTGCATTGCATTGCATTGTATTGTATTGCATTGCGTGGGATTGTATTGTATTGTTTGGGTTAATGTGTAACCGTGAGTTGTGCCGCGCAGCTTGTGTGTTTTATTGTATCATGGTGCGCTGCTTGGAATGGTGAAGCAGAGTGGGGTGGAGTGGGGTGTGGAGTGGAGTGGGGTGGGGTGCACCGGGTGCACCGGGTGCACTGTAATGCATTGCACTTGCCTGCATGACGTTGCGTAGGATGCCTTGTTGACCTGGGGCCTTTTCTTGTGTAGTGCTATTCTATGTTCCTTTACGTAGTGTCTGCTTGCATTATGTGGTATAGCGTAGCGTAGTGTAGTATGGTGTGTGTGGTGTGGTGTGGTGTGGGGTGGGGGGGGGGTGGGTGTGTGATTTGGTGTGGTGTGGTGTGTGGTGTGTGTGTGTGTGATGTGGTGTGCTGTGGTGTGCTGTGCTGTGCTGTGCTGTGCTGTGCTGTGCTGTGCTGTGCTGTGCTGTGCTGTGCTGTGCTGTGGTGTGCTGTGTGTGTGGTGTAGTGTAGTGTAGTGTGTGTATGTCATGCCGTGTGTAGTATGGTGTGGTGTGGGTGGTGTGTGGTGTGGTGTGGTGTGGTGTGGTGTGGTGTAGTATAGTGCTGTGTAGTATAGTGCAGTGCAGTGCAGTGGAGCGTAGTGGATTGAACTGGACAGCACTGGACTGAATTGTATCGGATTGCATTGGATTGAACGGGCTGAACTGGATTGGATTGGGATGGATTAATTCATACTGCATTGGATTGGATTACATTGCATTGAATTGAACGGGCTGAACTGGATTGGATTGGAATGGATTAATTCATACTGCATTGGATTGGATTGCACTGCATTGGATTGAACGGGCGGAACCGGATTGGACTGGAATGGGTTGAAGTGCTTGACAAGACTGTCTTAGTTGTACAGAGTTACGTGTCCTGACAAGTCTTCAACGCCATTGTCATTGTGTTATGTTGTGTTGTATTGTGTGCTTCTGTATTGTGCTCCCATACAAAAGTATGTTTAAAAAAAAAAACCGTGGTTAACGAATTTTGTTTCCTTTTGCTGTGTTAGTTGCATTTTCATTTGTTTTCAGGCTCTCGTCTTCATTCATTCATTCATTCATTTTCTTCATTTATTTACCCATTAACTTATTCATTCATTCCTATCTTCATCAATCCACCTCTTTGTTCATTCATCCACTCATTCACTGTGTTGTTCATTCAGTAATTTACTCACTAACTAATTCATTCGCTCTTTCATTCATTCGTTCATTTCATTCACTTGTTCATGCACTCGGTTATTCATTCACTGATTCATCCTCTCCTATATCGACTAGATCATTCATTCATTCATTCATTCATTCATTCATTCATTCATTCATTCATTCACACAATGTCCTGTGCATGCATCCTTGTTTTTTCCTTCCAGTCTTTTCATTAATGCTTTAGTCTTCTGCTATTCCTTCGTTCGTAACTTTCCTTTTTTATGGATAGTTTCGTGACGTTGGTTTGTCTCAAGAATGAAAAGCTGACTTTGGGGGGGGGGGGGGGGGGGGGGGGGGGGGGGAGGGGGGTATTCCTATCCTTTTTTCTTTCTAAAAATTTTTTTCCTCTCTTTCTTTTTTTCCCATCATTCAATTCTCTCTTTCCATTCGTTTCTTTCCTTTCTCTTAATATTCTTTCCTCCCCCTCCCCCCCAAACCCCTCCCCCCCCCCCCCCCCCCCCCCCCCCCCCCCTCCTTTTTTTTTTTCTTACCCGATTTTCATTGTATCTTTCTATCATTGTAATTTTTGTTCGTTATTTTACTTTTTCCTTCTTCTTTGCGCTCTTCTTCCTTTACCTCGTTCCTTTTTTCCTTTCTTTCACATTTTTTTTTTCTCTCTTTCTTTTTTGGTGTTGAATAATATAGCATGTGCACCGTTTTTGTTATGTTAACTGCATGTACTCTCACATCCAAGAGATTTTCTTACGTAAATGCTTTTTTCTTTGGGTTGTAAACTGCAGTTTTCGTTTTGTTTCCGTGTTTTGTTTTGAGTTTAAAAGAAAAGGAAGATCTCTAGTTTCAAGGGGCAAGGGAAAAAAAACACAATGCGCGTTGGCTTCTAGTACCTCCTCTTCCTCAGTGAGAAATCAGCAGATCTGAATCACCATTCAAGGCGTTAACTGAGCCCAGACTGTGTACAATCTGCTTTATTGTTCTAGGTGTGCAAGTTGCTTTTATCGGCCTTATGCTCAAATCTGACCAGATCGGGAAAGGATGAAGCCGAGTTGTATGGTTGGAATGTAAAAGCACCACACGTACCACTTACACAAATGAGCACGATGTAGCATAAGACTGAACCCAGTTGTGTCTTGCTGGCATTATGATGCACGTAAATATATGCCTTAATTCTTATCATTTTGAAAAAAAAAAAAATGGATGCACAGAATAGTT
>JADBJO010002323.1:93259-100759 GCA_016801955.1 Conus betulinus
CTAGATTGTTTTCATTTGCAGAACTGTTGAGCCATTAACTTTCCAAGGTTCAAATCTTAAAGCCAAGTCAAACCTAAGTCACTGAAATTTTCACGTTGCGCATGTCCATTAAATCCAAGGAAAATTAGGACTCCTCTGAAAATTATGGAGCGCTTCAGTACAATACTTCAGAACAAGATCTCTCTCTCTCTCTCTCTCTCTCTCTCTCTCTCTCTCTCTCTCGCTCTCTTCTTCTGAAAAAAAAATATTGAGCAGTTTGCTGCAAAACTACAGAACAAGACTCTCTCTCTCTCTCTCTCTCTCTCTCTCTCTCTCTCTCTCTCTCTCTCTCTCTCTCTCTCTCTCTCTCTCTCTCTCTCTCTCTCTCTCTCAGGTTGATTTCAAACCCTAACTGATGAAAGAAAGGCGAAAATGAAAAAACAAAAATGAAATAAATAAAATAAAACAGATCAGAAGAAAAAAAAAATGGGGGCGGGGGGTGGGGGGGGGGGGGGGGGGGGTGAACGCATTAAACGTGTGTGCCCTCCGACTTGCAGGTGACCCTGATAAAGACAGCACCTCAGGCCAGATTTCATCAACACGCCTCTCCCTCCCTGGCTCACTATTACATGGCTGATAAGGGTGGGTAAGCTTATTTCATTGGAAAACATATATTTTTTTTCACAAAACTTGGCTTACAACAAGTCACAAGTATGTGTTTTTGTGTGAGAGTGTGTATGAATGGTGTTTTATGCGTATGTTGATTTCTGGCTAAGTGGACATGGCGGCCCGCTTATCTGTAGATACAATGTTAGTGTTTGTCCTATCTTTTTTTCCTTTTGAATTAACGGAATTGTCATCAGGTTTTGAGTATAATACAAGAGAAACAGGATGCAGACGTAAACAAACAACAAAAAAAAGAAAAAAAAAGAAAAAAAAAAACAACCACGGGTTAATGTGGACTGGCGCGCTCCTTCTTTTCCCCAGTTCTTCTTTCTTTCTTTCCTTCCTTCCTTCCCTCCTCCTTCCTTCCTTCCTTCTTTCTTTCCTTCCTTCCTTCCTTCCTTCTTTCCTTCCTTCCTTCCTCCCTCCTCCTCCTTCCTTCCTTCCTTCCTTCTTTCCTTCCTTCCTTCCTTCCTTTCTTCCTTCTTTCCTTCCTTCCTTCCTTCCTTCCTTCCTTCCTTCCTTCCTTCCTCATTTATGTGTTCTTGTTTCTTACCTCTTTTTTGTCTTTTCTGTTCTTCTGCTCTTTCCCTGTTCTGGATAGTTCCATGACTTTGGCAAGCTTTTTTTGTCTTTCGCTCACTGTTTGGAGTTTTCTTCTTCTTCTTCCTTTTCTCATTCTTTCTTTCTTTTTCTTTTTTTCCTTTTTTTGTTTTCTTCCTTTCTTCCTTTCTCTCACTTGTTTTCTTTCTTCACTTGTTTTCTTTCTATTTGTCTTGTTGTGTTTCTTTCTTTCCTCATAATCTTTCTTCTGTCCTGTCAATTTTTTCCTTCGTTTCTTTAGGTATACCTGTCTTTTTTTTCTTTCTTTTACTTCTCCCTTTCTTCATTTTGTCCGCTTTTTCTCCTCTCTTTAGATGCTGTATTCTTACATATGCGTTGTATTTATTACGAAATCTACATGCTGGTCAATATTTCAGTAAATTTACGCGAGTCGATTACTTTTATAAAGACGAAAACTGCATTTTTTTTCTGTTTCTTGTTTGCTTGCTTGCTTGCCTGCTTGCTTGCATGCTTACTTGTTTGTTTGTTTGTTCGGAGAGAAGAGAGCCTGCACTTCAACTGGCAAAAAAAAAAAAAAAACAAATTACTGGCTTCCAAGACCTTGTCTTCATCTGTCTGACGTCAACAGATCGTAAACCTAGTTAGGGACGTCAACTGTGCCAGACAGGTGACTCACACGCTGTTTGTCTGGCTGTGCAATTAGCAATTTCACCAGTTGAAAGCCCTAAGACGACGCTGAGCTCTCATTAGGTAATGAGGCAAGAGAAGATGAAAGCAAGAAGCATGGCCCGGATTTAAAGCAGGACCACTTGTCGCGAGGAAGGAAAACGTAGATCCCATGTCACCAGGTCATACAACAGGCCGTAAATTGGCGTGTGTTTCTCTCTGGCTTCCTTCTAGGGATGCCCAGTAAGAAGTATGTACGTTTACGTTTAGAATCGTCTTCTACTCATACAATATTACTCTTAAGACATCACGGATATAGCGTAGGTTTTATGTTCAACAGACATAACAACATTCAGAACACTGTACAGAACCCATCCCTTGCTCTTGGTGAGATTGTTTACATTTTCATCCATTTGTCTGCCAGACCTTTGTTGTGGATGGCTAACACGTTGGTCATTTTTCTTCTCAGTCCCTGTCCACTCTACTATCTGTTTTCTAATAATACCTCCACCCCCTTACTTTTTTTGGTTCAAAAATAAGATGGCAGTTGTGAAAAGATCATGAAAATAAGGCAGTCAAAAGTGCGGAAAAATTATATCGACAAGTCCAGAAGAAGTGCCAGATGCAGTATTTTGGGGCCACATGATGCATAAAGACGCACATTTTTGTCACCAAATAGTTTTTCACAGTTGATTAATCAGCAGGCAAAAATAAAAAACACACATTCAGTAATGTGTTCAGGAAGGTCAGAGATATCCCACCTGATGTGATTTTTTAATTTCTGAGGGAGATTTACATTTTTTCATCCGATCGAAGATTTTACGGAGGAAAGATCTTTAAAAAGAATTTCCGGTGTGTTTCGGGGAGGTGAGTTTTAAGGAGTTGGGTGAATGAGTTTCCTTTTTTTTTTTTTTTTTTTGATGACTTGTGAGTTAACTTCAAACGCGGTGACAGCCTTGATATGGCCCTTTGCAGTCGGCTAGGCTATAAGCAACATTACCATTACCATTCAGTAACACGTGACCCACAGAGGCTGCATGCAAGTCTGAACCGCCATGTTGACCACACTGTGAATGAAGAGGACTGAAAGGTTCAGATCGTCACACTAACCACACGTTAAACAAAGGACTTTTGCAAATCTACACCACCGTTAGGGACACAAACTCCACGATACCATTCAGAACTCTAGACCGCTATTTTGATCAATAATGACACATGGACAATTTGCATGTGTATGGCGTCATTCAGATTACTTATTACACGCACACAGACCTTAACCACTCCTTACTACAAACGGCAGTTTGCGATTATATACCATGTAACAAAAGGTCGTTTGCAAATCTAAACCACCATTTTAGTCACCGATTAAACTGATTCCGTTGGCAGATCTTGATCATCATCTAGGACCATACTAATCACACTAACCACAGGTCGTTTGCAAACCTGAACCATCATTTTTATGACACACAAACAAAGGCTAAGCCTAACCAGGTCTTAAAAAGACAAGGGAGATAAGACAATTATCATATTAACCGATTGTCTTGTCTTTGTGCCAAAAGAACGCCCACCTGTGATTTTCATATTTCTGTTCCAGTTTTTTTTTTTGCTTTCTGTTATCATTCGCCTTGCTTTTGCAAAATACAGATGGAGATACATAGATCTGTTACGAATAGGGGAGGGAGGGGGAACAAATCTATCCCCAGGTATACTTCCTGAGAGACATTTTGATATCTATGCTAGATTTACTCCAGTGAGGTATAACTAAAAAGGGTGTGTGTGTGTGTGTGTGTGTGTGTGTGTGTGTGTGTGTGTGTGTGTGTGTGTGTGTGTGTTTGGGGGGGGGGGGGGGGGGGGGCGATTCCATTACGCCAGCTATTTTTTGACGATTCAACCTCGCCATCCAATCCATTTTTTAAAAATTCCTGTTCGATCTACTGCAGTTGGCAGCTCTGTAACACCAGGCAAGTGCATCTTTTCAGACTTTTCCAGACTTAAAGAACGTCTTCGATCTGTTCCTGAAAATAGAAACGAAGTGATGACATTAACCCTTTTAACGCCACTGTAGCAAAAACTCCACTGCGAGGCTAAGCATGGCTAGTCTGTACGTCAAGTGATACCACCACAAGATTAACGGATCTTACAAAAACGCTGGTAGAAAAGAAAGCCAGTGACCGACCTAAAAACGGCCGTTTCCCATTATTTCACATGCAGTCCTGAGAGAATGGGTCTAAAGATGATAAAACTTCTGAAAACAGCGGGAACTAGAACGTACTGCGCTCCACACACACACACACACACACACACACACACACACACACACACACACACACGCGCACACACACACATACACATACACACACACACCACCACCACCACCACCACCACCACCACACCTCCACCACCACCATACGCACGCTCGCATGTGCACACACACACACACACACACACACACACACACACACACACACACACACACACACACACACACACACACACGGCACATAATAAGCACAAGCATCACCAATGCAATGTTCTTATGTGCGGGATCAAATAACTCAGACCGATTTCAATCCCTGACTGATGAAATACAAAACCAACAAGAAACAAAACAAACAACAAGAAGAAATGAATATATAAAAAAAAAAAAAACAAACAAACAGAAAAGACTTGGGCACAGCGAGTAGTGATCCTGATCAAGACAACACCTCGGGCCAGGTTTCGTCAACACGCTTCTCTCTTCCTGGCTAAGTGTTACGCAGGCGATAGGGGGAAAGCTGCAGCTATCTTGTGTTTGTTTCGTTTCAAAACATCATTTCATTAAACCTGGCTTACAAAAAGACACAGGCTGCCGAGGGTCTATGTTATGAGCTGGTTCAGATCACGGCTTACAGACGTGTGTGTGTGTGTGTGTGTGTGTGTGTGTGTGTGTGTGTGTGTGTGTGTGTGTGTGTGTGTGTGTGTGTGTGTGTGTGTTGTGTGTGTGTGTGTGTGTATGTAGTGTGTGTGTGTGTGTGTGTGTGTGTGTGTGTGTGTGTGTGTGTGTGTGTGTGTGCGTGCGTGTGTGTGTGCGTGCGTGCGTGCGTGTGTGTGTGTGTGTGTGTGTGTGTGTGTGTGTGTGTGTGTGTGTGTGTGTGTGTGTGTGTGTGTGTGCGCGCGCGTGTGTGTGTGTGTGTGTGTGTGTACCTGTCTAGTCCGTCTGTGTGTCTGTCAGCTCTTACCAATGGTTTGGTGTTTGTTTTTCTTACGTTTCCATTAGTTTAATCTGCCTGTTTGTATGTTCGTTAATCAGCATGAAATCTGCTCATATGTAAATACAATTTTAGGACCTGTCTGACTGCTCTTGAAAGTGACGGAATCGTTATTAAGTGTGGATTATGATTAAAGCTGAACATGACATAGACGCACGCAAACATCCCAATGGGGTAATCTAGATTAATAAACCCTTCCCCTCCCCCTTTCCCCCCCCTCCTTCATTTATTCGCTCCATTCGTGATTCACTCGCGCAGTCATTTATTCAAGCATTTAATACTAGCTTCGTTTGGTTATTAATGAGTTCATTCGTTTACGCATATTTCTCTGGTGTCTTTCTTTCCTCCCCATCTCATTTATTATTGATTCTCTTGCTTTTATTTCGGTGTTTTTATATTTCCTTGTTCTTGTTCTGGGTCGTTCTGTGACGCGGTTTTGTACTAAAACTACATGTAAAGTCCTTTGTCTAAAGTTGACGTTTCGGAAATTTTATTTTTTCCATTTCTGTCTGCCTGCCTGTCTTGTCTGTCTTGATTCCTTTCTTCCTTCCTTCTTCCTTCCATACCGCATTTCTCTCTTTCTTTCAATCCTTTTTTTTCTTTTTTTTTTTTTCCCCTTTCTTTCATCCTTTCGTTGTACTTTATCTTTTCTTAAATCGTCTTTCCCTCTTTCTGAACCTGTCTCTTTCATTATTTACCTCCTTCCTTTCTTCATTTATTCCCCCCCCCCCCCCCCCCCCCCCTCTCCTCTTTCCTAACTTTGAATCTTAATATTCTCACCATGTACGGTATGTTATCAACGCGAAGTTCAATATTTCAAAAGACTTACGTGTAGAAATGATTTTTTTTAACGACAAGGGCTGCGCGTTTTGCTTGTTTGTTCTTTATTCGTTTGTTTGTTCTGTGAAAGAAGAACCTCTAATCGAAGGAGCAGAAAGAAAAAGATTCCGCACGGGCTCTCTGTACATCCTGCTCATCTGCGCGGTGTCAACAGGTTTGAATCACAGTGTAAAAGACGTTGGATGAAACCGAACAGAATACCCACCAGCTTTTAGTCCAGGTGTACAGTTTACTTTTTATCAACAGAGACCCCCCCCCCCCCCCCCCCCCCCCCCCCTTTCATCAGATTACGAGGGAGGAGCGGATGAAGGCAAGATGTGGGCCTGGATCTTCAATCGTATCACTTAGCACAGCAAGGCACGATGCATGTTACGATTTTTCTCGTTTTATATCAAGTGTACCGTATGTTTGGCTCACATATCCCACTATCTTTATTGCTTTGAAAAGCTGGAGATGCAAAGAATGTGTATGTGTGGTTAGGTAAACTGTCTTGTTTAGTTGGGAGCTCTCACTCACTCAAGAGCAAAGACAGGCACGGGTTTTATGTTGAACAGATACGACATCGTCAAGGACATTATGTACAACCGATACATTAGTGTTGGTATGATCGCATTATCAATTATGTAGTCTGTTTGGAAATCTGCTGTGGACTGAAGTTGAGTTCATCAGTTCTCTCCACTTACTCCCTTTCACACCACCAATTCTCTCTCTCTCTCTCTCTCTCTCTCTCTCTCTCTCTCTCTCTCTCTCTCTCTCTCTCTCTCAATCTAATTCACGATCGTGACGAATTTGAAAAACAAACAAAAAGAAACAGATACACTGATTTCGTTTCCGGCAATTTGAAGAGGTTTTTTTTATTGATGTTTTAAAACTAATTTTGCTTATGACAATTTTGAAAATAAGGCGCATGACCATTCAAAAAGGAAGGGTGGAAGTAACGGGCTGAAAACATCCAAATCAATTGTCAGAAGCAGTATTCTTTGGTCGGTTTTGCAGAGTACAGTTCTTGTGGAACATCATCTCTCATCTCATCTCATTCCCCTGACCGCTGGGGTCGTTGGGGGGACGTGATGAGGCAGCCGCCATTTCTCTCCAGGCTCTTCTGTTGGCAGCTGTCGTGAGGAGATCTAGCATGGTCATTTTGGTCCAATGCTTTATGTTTTCGGACCAGCGCAAATGGATTAAATCGGCAGTTTAAACAGGCATACATTCAGATACTGACCTCACAACAAAGATATGCCATACACAAGTCTACACCGTCGTTCTAACCACATCAAACGAAGGCCCTTTGTAAGTCCAAAGCGTTATTTTGACTGCATGCTAGTATAGGATGTTTGCGAATTTTAACCGTAATTCAGTCACAAACAAAACTATGTTGTTTGGAAATGTAGTCCGTCGTTTTAGCCATACAGGAGCTAAAGACCGTTTGCATAATTATCTGAAGCGTCAATTAGACTTTATACTACACAAAGGCTGTTGCCAATCTGAGCCACCATTTTTATTCGGGTCACGAAAATTGATGTCCTTTGTAAATCTTGAC
>JADBJO010002323.1:110759-113259 GCA_016801955.1 Conus betulinus
CTGAGAGAGAGAGAGAGAGAGAGAGAGGCTGCAAACAAAGAAGCGACAGAGAGAGGCTGAAGACAGACAGACAGACAGGGCAAGACAGAGAAGCCATTAATTCCCTTCTGAGTGCTTTCTGTTCGTTGTTTAGTGGTGGTGTTTCTTTTTTTTCTTTCTTACTGGGATGGAGGAGAGTTGGCAGATGGGTGAAGGGGATGGAGCGGGAATGGTCTGTTAATCAGGTGTACGAATAGAGTCGGCAGATACTGGAAGTTTACCACAATAGTCATTAGTCATCTTTTGAAAAAAGGGCATTAACATCTATCTGTCTGCCTGTCTGTCTGTGTCTATCTCTGTCTATCTCAGCCTCTCTCCTCTGTGTGTCACGGTCGTTGTCTCTCTCTCTCTCTCTCTCTCTCTCTCTCTCTCTCTCTCTCTCTCTCCCCTTAATCCCTCTGTCTCTTTCCTCCTCTCTCTCTCTGTCTCTGTTTCTGTTTATGTCTCTCTCTCTCTCCTCTCTCTCTCTCTCTATCTCTCCTCTCTCTCTCTCTCTCTCTCTTTCTCTCTCTTTCACTCACTGTAATTCACTTATTTCTACATACTCGCACATGCAGGTGCACACAATATTATTCACACACATACGCGGGCATGGGGCCCCCTCCCCCCCATCCGCCCCCTTCACACACACACACACCACACACAAAACACACAACCACACACACACACACCACACACACAACAACGGGAGAAGAAGAAGAAGAAGAAGAAGAAGAGGAAGAGGAAGAAGAAGAAGAAGAAGAAGAAGAAGAAAGAAGAAAGAGAAAGAAAAAGGAGGAGGAGGAGGGGGGGAGGAGTGGGGAGGAGGAGGTGGAAGAGGAGGAGAAGGAGAGGAGGAGGGTAGGAGGAAGAGGAGGAGGAGGAGGGAGGAGGAGGAAATGAATGAGGGGCGCTCAGAAATACTAGAATTCAAGGCCATTCCAATTCATCTCGGAGTTCAAAACATCTGACTGAGAGTGTGCATTGTCCATCCGTCCTTCCTTTCTTCCCGTTTCTTTCATTCTTTCTTCCCTTCATCCTTTCCCTTGTCTTCGTTGTTTCGTCCCTTCTTCATTACATGGCGTCTTTGTTTTCTGTCTTGTGACAAAAGAAATAGTTACATTGGAAAGTTCTAAAACTGATTTTTTTTTGGTCAGTAAAGCCATTAAGATGCATTTAAAGAAACGGTCAAAGCAACCGACCAAAGATTCGTTGTGTGTTTTGTTCATTATTTTTCTTCCTTCCTTCCTTCTTTCCTTCCGTCTTCTCTACTTTTATGAGCGAGATATCTTGGGCAGGAACGTGTTTATTGTTATTGTTCTTGTTGTTGTTGTTGTTGTTTGCTGCTGCTGCTGCAGCAGCTACTACTACTACCACCACCACCACCACCACCACCACCACTGCTACTACTACTACTACTACTGCTGCTGCTGCTGCTGCTGCTGCTGCTGCTGCTGCTGCTGCTGCTGGGGGCTACTACTACTACTACGGCTGCTGCTGCTGGTGCTGGTGCTGCTGCTGCTGCTGCTGCTGTTGTTGTTGCTACTTTTTTTAAAATTTCAAATAGAAGCTACCAACGCCAACCAAGAAAACGACGAAGCCATTGACTAAGGCAGACAAGCGCCTCCCTCCCCCCTCCCCTCCCCCCCTCCCCTCCCCTCCCCCCCACCACCACCGCGCTTCCACCCACCCGCGCACAGCGCACCAGTCCACCAGTCATCAATGCCCTGATCAATAATCCCCTTGCTCCTTGATCCTACAGCCTGACGGAACATTAGTGGAGATGATCAATACGGACCTGATTTCCGGATGGTCTCTATTCCGTCAGCTGTCCTCTAGCCTGGCCGTCAATGAAGTAGCTGGCAAAATGAGGAACGGAAATGCCTACAAGTGTTTTTTTTATTTGTCCTCAGGTACAAAGGAAAAAACAAACCAAACGAACAAATTGATTTCACAGAGTGGTGAAGTGCATACAAGTTGTATTTGCTTTGTTTTTTGTTTGTTTGCTTACACACAGCCCTCTAGGCTAGGAACCTAAATAACAGAATCTAAGTGAGGAAAACGACGATAATTGTAGACAATCAGTCAATTGAGTACAGAAGATAGTCATATCTGAAGAACAAAGGGAAACAGACAAAATCATAAACAAACAGGCACTGGGAATCGGGAATTAGCGGGAATGGGAAGGAGAGGGCGAAAGACTGATGGGGAATGGGGGAGTGTGGGGGGGGGGGGAGGGGCAGGAAGAGAGAGGGCGAAAAAAGATGATGAGACAGAGGGACATGGTTGGTCGGTTTAGTCTAATTTTGATGGAATCACCAAGTAATGATGTAAACAACACCTGTTTTCTTGCCCTTTTTTTAAAGTTATTTGTCCTGCCTGGCGTGTCGAAACGCGTAGTGTCTGTTTTGTCATTTGTCTGTTCCTGCGTTTTGATAGCCCAGTAACTCTTGTTCAGTTTGATTAGATCTTGATGTCTTCG
>JADBJO010002323.1:133259-140759 GCA_016801955.1 Conus betulinus
CAGCTGTTTAAGAAATACACTTTAAAACTGATGTAATTTTCTTTTCAAATAGTTGACTTAAGCGCTTACCATGTAGCGTAGTGTATAAGTTGTGCAGACTGTCCATGGCACAAGGATTGTATTCGGAAAACCATTATCGTATTAAGAAATCATCAGAAATTATTGGTTTGAGTGGTTCTGGTCAAAACAAGAAAGTATCACGTCCTTTTTTTCGTTTTACAAATAATGTCAAAAGATATATAAAATTATATTCAGAAATGGTACCCAACTGCACAAACAGATGGTATTTTGACCACAAAAATCAAATACTTCAAAGAAATTCGTCATTGCTAATACATTTCTTTGCTGACAAAGAATATTTTTTTACCATTCTGAACAGTTCTTAACCGACAGTAATGATTCAATGGAATCCCCAGGGAAAGAGAAGACATGCACAACACGTAATCACTGAGAAGTTAGAGACGAAGTTAGAGAGAGTTTCATTATACTGTTACCGACGCTGATTACGTCGAAGCTCAAGACCAATACTGTTAAAAATCGTGTTTGGCTAGAAATCCTACTTGACTGTCGTTGAACGGACGCAGTGGCCTTCTCTGGAAAGGGGTGCTCACTCCCGCTGACTCCACACACGAATTGGCAGTTACTGTTATTAGTAGGGGAGAGAGAGAGAGAGAGAGAGAGAGAGAGAGAGAGAGAGAGAGAGGGGGAGAGAGAGAGTGGGGGGGGGGTAAGTAGGTGGTGTTCTGCATATGTGGCTGCACACTAAAAACTGATACGCCACGGACCTGCTTAAGGAGTCGAGTATTTATAGACTGGCGCAACTGGACTGTTCTGAGCATTTTCATTGTGTCTGAAAGCGGTTTCTCCTCATTTTCTTTCATATGGCCATCAAGTAAGGTACAAGGCAGGTGGTTCCAGATTTAAAATGAAAGGAGGTGGAATAACTGTGTGTGGGTGGTGTCACTGGGGGTGTTGGGGGTAGAGAGAGGGTTGGTTAGGTCGGGGGTAGGGGGGGGGTGAGGAGTTGGAGAGAAGTATACGTTTGTTCAGGTATGTTGCTGAATTGTTGTTGTTGTTGTCGTTGTTGTTGTTGTTGCTAATCTATCCACAATTCTTTAAATGCATCAAAAGACTTAAAGAACTAAATTTGAAGTCGAATGTGTAAGACTGAGTTTCCTCTGTTTACATTTGTTTAACCTTGTAGATATTAGACTCTATGAAAAATGAACAATATAAGAAAACTACAGAAAAATAGATAAATAAATGTGAGATTGTTTGAAGAACACGGTTGGGGGTTGGAGATGACCGGTTTAAAAAATCCAATTAAAAAAAGAGCAAACAACTATAGAATCAACAAATCAAATACCAAATTCAGTTCCAGACATTTGACACTGACTGTATCTTTGTACGTCTTCTAACTTCGGAACTAAAAATCACTTTCACTAAAATATATGATTTCTGGCCGGTGTTCTAACAGATTCTGCACCCATAATGTCGATGGCAACTTCAGAACTAGAAATCACTTTCACTATAATGTAAAATTTCTGGCTGGTGTTCTAACAGATTCCGCACCCATAATGTTAATACTGATATCAAAAGTTTGCTTCTGTTTAAGGACAGAACTATCATTTGTCTTTGTTGTGGCCACCATGAAACAACATTCAGCAAACGGCCAAGCTCTAATCAAATCGACTCTGAAAACAAAGAGTGAAACTTCCGCGAACACTCCCTACCAATGAAAGAACGTTACTTTTTATAGACCAAACTAATATTAATTCCGTAAGACATTAGAAACACAAAATCTTCTTTTATGACCTCTCGTCCATTACAGACAACACTGGTCTTCTGTTTCTCGAAATTACAGTGAACAATCTCTAGGAGGAAATTCTGAATCAGAAACGGGGTTGCTGTAAATGATCTTTTTTCTGATCTTTCTCTCATGCGTGTTGAATATTCGTATATATGTCAGGCTACGTGATTTGCCCAAAAGTGTAAACTTGTTGGCGATTGGTATGGACTTCGCCTTATCTTTCACGTGTTGAGGTACTGTTGTCGTTGCACGTCACTTCTGCTCTTGTTCTCGTGTGATGGGAAAAACGAACAGAGGAAAGACCGGGTGGATGAGGGGAATGAAGGGATGGGAATGGGCGTGGGCCGTGAGGAATGGGGGTGGATGGGGAGAGGGATGGTGGAGTTCTTGTTTGATATTTAATTTGGGTAGCTGTGTGTGCTAGCGTATGTGCATATGTACATGTGCGTTTGGTCAGTTTATGATCACATGAAACAGAAATGTACTGTCTGTCTTCTTCAAGTTTTCCTTCTCACCCCCCTATAGTCTGCTTCTCACATCAGACCAATGTGAGGTATGTGTGTGTAGGATGCTCTCCATCACCCCCCTTGGTGTAGACACACTTCACAACCCAGACAAACGAGCTGATTAACTCTGTACTCACTCCCCAGCCCGTCAGAGGTGTATGGGTTTGTGGGAGGTGGAAAGAGGGTAAACTACTTATTCCCTCAGTCTTTGTGAGCAAAATGCGTCTCTCCAGGTGCTCGTTTATGGAGGGGTGTTCGCTCCCAGTGGAGGTGGGGGGGGGAGGGGGAAAGTGTGTGTGTGTGTGTGTGTGTGTGTGTGTGTGTGTGGTATGTATGTGCGATATGTGCAAACGTGCACCCATAAGCGTGCGAGAATATCCACGCCAGTCTATGACCAACACCAAACAGAAATGTACTGTCTGTCTTCTTCAAGTTTTCCATCTCACCCCTTAGTCTGCTTCTCACATCAGCCCGGGCCAATGTGAAGTGTGTGTGTGTGTACTATGTTCCATCACCCCCCGTTGGTGAAGACACACTTTACAACCCAGACAAACGAGCTGATTAACTCTGTACTCACTCCCCAGCCCGTCAGAGGTGTATGGGTTTGTGGAGGTGGAAAGAGGGTAAACTACTTATTCCTCAGTCTTTGTGAGCAAAATGCGTCTCTCCAGGTGCTCGTTTATGGAGGAGTGTTCGCTCCCAGTGGAGGTGTGGGGGCGGGGGGGAGGGGGGAAAGTGTGTGTGTGTGTGTGTGTGTGTGTGTGTGTATGTATGTGTGTGATATGTGCAAACGTGCACCCATAAGCGTGCGAGAATATCCACGCCAGTCTATGACCAACACCAAACAGAAATGTACTGTCTGTCTTCTTCAAGTTTTCCATCTCACCCCCTTAGTCAGCTTCTCACATCGGCCTGGGCCAATGTGAAGTGTGTGTGTGTACTATGTTCCATCACCCCCCTTTGGCGTAGACACACTTTACAACCCAGACAAACGAACTGATTAACTCTGTACTCACCCCCGGCCCGTCAGAGGTGTATGGGTTCACAGGAGGAGGAAAGAGGGTAAACTACTTATTCCCTCCCCCCAGGGTCTTCGTGAGCAAATGCGTCTCTCAAGGTGCTCGTTTATGTAGAAGTGTTTGTTCGCAGCAGAGGTGTGTGCTTGGGGGGAAAGGTGTGTGTGTGTGTGTGTGTGTGTGTGTGTGTGTGTGAGATATGTGCAAACGTGCACCTATAAGCGTGCGAGATTAAATGGGTGTGTACTCGAAGAAACGCTCGCAAACTTTTTTTTTTGTATTAATATCCACGCCAGTCTATGACCAACACCAAACAGAAATGTACTGTCTGTCTTCTTCAAGTCTTCCTCCTCACTCCTAGTCTGTCTCTCACATCGGCCCAGGCCAATGTGAAGTGTGTGTGTGTGTAGCATGTTCCATCACCCCCTTTGGTGTAGACACACTTTACAAACCCAGACAAACGAGCTGATTAACTCTGTACTCACCCCCGGTCTGTCAGAGGTGTACGGATTTGTAGGAGGGGGAAAGAGGGTAAACTACTTATTCCCTCACCCAAGAGGCTTTGTCAGCAAATGCATCTCTCAAGGTGCTCGTTTATGGAGAAGTGTTTGTTCGCAGCAGAGGTGTGTGCGTGGAGGGAAAGGGCGTGTGTGTGTGTGTGTGTGTGTGTGGTATGTATGTGTGATGTGTGCAAACTCGCACCCATAAGCGTGTGAGATTAAGTGGGTGTGTACTCAAAGAAACGCACGCAAACTTTTCTGTTATTGATATTCACGCCAGTTTATGACCAGCACCAAACAGAAATGTACTGTCTGTCTTCTTCAAGTTTTCCTTTCTCACCCCCTATAGTCTGCTTCTCACATCGGGCCCAGCAAATGTGAAGTGTGTGTGTGTGTGTGTGTGTGTGTGTGTGTGTGTGTGTACCATGTTCCATCACCCCCTTTGGTGTAGACACACTTCACAACCCAGACAAACGAGCTGATTAACACTGCGCTCATCCCCAGCCTGTCAGAGGTGTACGGGTTTGTAGGAGTGGGAAAGAGGGTAAACTACTTATTGCCCCCTTCCCAGCCTGGGTGAGCACGTGCGCCTCTCAAGGTGCTCCTTTATTATATGGAGGAGTGTTCGCTCGCGGCGGAGGTGTGTGTGTGTGTGTGTGTGTGTGTGTGTGTGTGTGTGTGTGTGTGTGTGTGTGTGTGTGTGTGTGTGTGTGTTCGTATGCATGCACATTGTGGCATGCGAAGGTATCTTCATGGACTATGTGTGTGTACGCAAATATGTTCACATGCATTTGTGCATTCTTATGTGTGCGTGTGCGTGTGTGTGTGTATGTATGTATGTGTGTGTGTGTGTGTGTGTGTGTGTGTGTGTGTGTGTGTGTTATATGTCTTTGTGTGTCTGTGCGTATATCCGTCTTACTGTCTCTCTGTCTGTCTGTCCTTCTGTCTGTCTGTCTGTCCGTATCTGTCAGTGGTTATGTGCACCCATCTTGCGTGGATGGGTGCGTATTTTAGTGCAAATCTAGTGTGTAGGGAAGGGAAGGGGACAGTGTGTGTGTGTGTGTGTGTGCGCGCACGCGCGCGCGTGAGTGTGCGCGCGTATGCGTGCATGTGTTTGTCATCTGTGTTTGTGTGTGTGCTTGTGTGTTTTTTGTGTGTGTGCATGTGCGTGTGTGTGTATGAGTGTGAATGTGTGTGTGTGTGTGTGTGTGAATGTGTGTGTGCATGTATGTGTGTGTGTGTGTGTGTGTGTGTGTGTGTGTGTGTGTGTGTGTGTGTGAGTGTGTCTGTGTGTGTATGTGTATGTGTGTGTATGTGTGTGTGTGTGTGCGTGTGTGTGTGTGTGTGTGCGTGTGTGTGTGTGTGTGTGTGCGTGTGTGTGTGCGCGCGCGCGCGAGCGCCAGTACAACTGTAGTGTGTGGCGGGCGGGCATCCGCAGGCACGTGCAATTTTGTGTGTGGTGTGTAATCTCTTTTCCTTCACCGTCAAAATCAGTCTTTTTCTTTACTTTTTTTTTTTTTTAACCATCGTGCCTTTTGCAAACAAACCTTGGCACCAGACGCTGTGTCGATAACCACAGAGCCGTGAAGCGGAACACGGCCTTTTACTGCAGTAACGACAACTCCAGGGCCACGCTTCACTTCCGCGAGCTGAACTCGGGGAGGGGGGATCGGGTCAGGATTTAAAAAAAGATCAAGCCCTGTCTCTCTTGATCCTCTTTTAAACCCCGGCCCCGAAATGGCCGTAGGACATTCACCAGCCAAGCTCTCCCTCGCATCGCTAAACGTTCATTACTTGATAATTCAGAATAACCCGACGACGGCGCCACCTATCAATCAGACGATATTACAATTTTTCTTATGCATGCGGACAATGTTACTGACTGAACATAATTCGGAAAGCCTTCCTCTGTGATTGATTTTTTTTTTTTTTTTCAAGACAGCGTTTGTCTTGTTTCTATCGCGGATGACGTGAATGTAAAAAAAAAAGCTGATTTAGACTTTAGCTCCTACATACTTAGTGTTTTTTTTTTGTTCATCTGGTTCTTTTACAAATAGCTATTATTGAACATATCGAGCTACGTTATTCGTTCAAGTGTGCCGGCATTCACTTGCTGTTTACCCCCCCCGCAAAGGCACATAACATTAGCGACCCAAGGGCACGTAACTCAACAATGCAAGGGGGCACATAACTGAGCCAACCAAACACCACTCAATCATAAATGAACAACCTTGAAAAGCACACGCCCCGCCCGACCTCCAGGGGAGGTAAGTTAATAACTTCAGGGTCACGTCTCAACAGCCTCAAAGGGACATAACTCAAGGACACACGTTTATCGACTTTCAAAGGGACATAATCGACGACCCAGGATCACATAACTCGAGGACATAATACTTAGCAACCTCAAGGGTGCATAACTTAGCAAAATTTGCCGAGTTGGTACTGTATCTTTTGTAGCCCTCCAGACTTCCAGTTTGTTTGTCCTCTGCAAGCTTCCTTTATCATCAGCTACAAACACTGCTTGTTAGTGTTAGTTTTTGATTTTCATACACTCTAAAGAGACTTCTGAGTAAAAGTGGAAAAATAAAAGAAAATTTTTTTTTTAAAAAGGAGAAAGGAAGGAAAGAAGGAAGGTAGCAACGGCAAATAATTGATGAATTACATGAATGAATAATGAACGAAAGAAGAAAAAAAATCAGTGGTGAATAAATGAATGAATGAAAAAGAAAGAATGAATGAACCAATCAATCAATCCATCAACAATTATGTAATTAATTCATTCAGTAACAATCAGTAAATGATTAAGATCGTATCATTTGTTTATTTAATCACTTAAATGCAAGTAAATTATATATATCTATCTATCTAGATCTAGATATATATATATATATATATATATATATGTGTGTGTGTGTGTGTGTGTGTGTGTGTGTGTGTGTGTGTGTGTGTGTGTGTGTAAGTGGAAAAAAGTGGGAGAAAATTATAAGGTTTATACGTTATAAGGATTATACGGTTTATGCTTATAAGGGTTTATACGTTTTTATATGTTTATAGATAGAATAGATAGACAGACAGACAGATAGACAGACAGATAGATAGATATAAAAGGAAGGAAGAAAACGAAGCTAAAAACAGTTCAAATAAAACCTGGGACGAAGTGTTTAGAATGTAAACGGAAAGGTCAAACCGCGCAGAAGGCTTCAGCAAAAGACGTTAATTTACGTTCCAACGAACGATGCTCTTTGATACGGACTGTACGTACGCTGAGTTTTTTGGTTTGTTTTGTGTGTTGAGAGAGAAAAGACGGAAACAACAAACAAATAAAGGATTAAAAAAACAACAACAACAACACACAACAGAAACTGTTACTGATCACCTTAAATAAGCTCAATCTCTCTGTCTCTGTCTCTCTCTCTCTCCTCTCTCTCTCTCTCTCTCTCTCTCTCTCTCTCTCTCTCTCTGTCTCTCTGTGTCGTGTGTGTGTGTGTGTGTGTGTGTGTGTGTGTGTGTGTGTGTGTGTGTGTGTGTGTTGTTGTTGTTGTTGTTGTTTGTTGTTGTTGTTTTTGTTTGTTTGTTTGTCTTCATTTTGTCAAAGTCTTACTGGCACGTTCTTGGTTTCTAACAGTCGCTCAGACTTTCTTGCTGCCCAGTCGTCCATGATTCTCTTT
>JADBJO010002323.1:153259-158259 GCA_016801955.1 Conus betulinus
GAGAGTCTGGAGTCAGAGGAGAGAGGGCTGGAGTCATAGGCAGCAAAAAGGGACTTTCTGTCCTTGTGAGAAAGGAAATAAATGCGGAGCTTAAAGTGGTGGGCTTGTTTCTTTTTTTTTCTTTTATTTTTATGTTGTTTTTAGCAATGGGTTTCCGTTGTTCCTTGTTTTTTTGTTGTTGGTTTCGTGCGGGAGGTGTGTGTGTGTGTGTGTGCGTTTGTGTGTGTGTATGTGTGTGTGTGTGTGTGTGTGTGTGTGTGTGTGTGTGTGTGGGTGTGTGCATGGGTGCATGTGTGTGTGTGTGTGTGTGTGTGTGTGTGTGTGTGTGTGTGTGTGTGTGTGTGTGTGCGCGCGCGCGCGCGCGCGCGCACCTTTTAAAATGTTTTTAAAGAAATATTTTTTCTTTTCATTCTGTTACAGAAAGTTTTACCGTTTAGATCGATGGATCGTCAGAGTATTTTCAAAAGTTGGGTGACAACGTAAGGATTTGTTTGTTGTTTCTTGTTCTTTAGATACTGAGAAACGTATCACAGTAGTGAAACAGGACTGCCACAGAGACAGGGAGACTGACGGACGAGAGAGAGAGAGAGAGAGAGAGAGAGAGAGAGAGAGAGAGAGAGAGAGAGAGAGAGAGAGAGAGAGAAATATTCGACTAATGATTTAGATTTAGTGATCGCCTGTTTTTTCGAATCTGTTCTCGCTGAGCTAAGCCGCGCAAATGAGGCATAACAATAGTACCTGGAAAACTAACGGTAAAAAGTGAAATAAAGAAAAGTGAACACACACTTACGTTAACAATAAAACGACAAAAATACACTTAACTCTGAATGGATAGTTTTGACGAAGAGGCACGCATACATACAGTCATTAAGCCACCAACACACACGAAAAAAAAAAAAGAAAGAGAGAGAGGGTGTGGGCAGTTGCAATACGGTATGATTCAAAGTAACCACACACTAACACGACCGTTGTTGCGGTCAACTGTCGCTTTTTCCGTGCCTCCGTTCCGCATCACTGAAACGAGATTCCGCTTCCTCGAGGGCCGAATGACGTCACCACTGGATTGTTTAGAGGCAAGCTTAAAACCATTCCTCCTCCCCATCTGAACCCCCCTTTCCTCCCCCCATCCCCTCCACCGGTTCGTGTGCTTTCTGTTCGGGTATGAGTTTTCTCTTGAAGCTGTGAGGTGGATGTGTACGAACGACTGTGCTAGTTTTCTGGGTATATGTGTTTTCTCTGTCGAGTCATGGTGTGGATGTGTGCGAGTAACTGCGATGCGCGATAGTAGTAGTAGTAGTGGTAGTGGTAGTAGTAGTAGTAGAGTAGCAGTAGTAGTAGTAGTAGTAGTATAGTGGGAGGAGGAGTAGTAGTGGTGGGAGGAGGAAAATAGTAGCAGCAGTAGCATGAATCATCATCATCATCATCATCAATTATTATTATTACTATTATTATATAATTGTTGTTGCTGTTGTTGTTGTTTGTTGTTGTTGTTGATGATGATGATGATGATGTTGATGTTGTTGTCGTCGTCGTCGTTATTTTTGTATTATTTGTTATTGTGTTGTCGTCGTCGTTGTTGTTGTTATTGTTGTTAGTAGTAGTAGTAGTAGTTATTGTTGTTAACAATAGCAGCAGTAGCAGTAGCAGCAGTAGCAGCAAAAGTAGTAGAAAGTAGTAGTAAAAAGAGGAGGAGAAGGAGGAGGAAGATGATAGTTATATATTCTCAGATAAGCAAGTCTTTCCACCATAACAATACGGTCATTAGTCAATTCGTGTACATCGTCCTTGCAAGTATTACACACCGCATCTATTCTTGCCGATGATTCCAACGGTTACTGGCCAATCACTGTGACTCTACAGGATCTTCTATTAAACGGTGTGGCCCACGCTCAAGTCTCTAAAATGCTTTCTTGGGTAATTGTCTAAAGACTGACCACGAAGGGCACAATTTCAAACAGGTTGGTAGAAGAGAGTTTCACTTAAGACGTATCTGAAACAGAAAAGATGGCTTTTCAATATGTCTAGCAAAATGTACGGTTCAGACCCGTTTAAAGGCGTACTGACAGGGGGCCCAAAGAAGTACATCTTTTGAGGTGGTGTGGGGACGGGATTGTTATGTACTTTGCACATAAGAACAAGTTTGTTGAAGTCTAGTCGTGTTGCTACGGATTATGTTTTTAACTCAATTTGCTTCTCTGCTGATCAGATCATTCCGGGAGAATTCTCTTGGCTCCATTTCTGTAGATGGAGTTGAGGTTTTCTAACGATGATTTTTTTTTTTTAGCATAGACCCAGACTGCACATGCATAATTCAAGAGAGGTGTGGGGTGTGGGTGTGGGCGGAGGGGGGGAGGGGTTGTTGTTCAAGCGTCTGTGTGAACTATGTAAAAGCTCAGTTGTCAGGGCAAGAATAGACCGCTGAGCCAGTTTGTTACCAACTGATTCCGTTTCAATTAGAATAAAAATGATCCATCCTTGATTTTGTTTTTCTCGCAAAGCTTTTGCCATGCTCTATTTTAACGAACGAGAGACAGACAGACAGATAGACAGACAGATAGACAGACAGACAGACAGACAGACAAACGGACGGACACACACACACACACAACACACACACACACAGGAGGGGGGAGAGAGAGGAGAGAGAGAGAGAGGAGAGAGAGAGAGAGAGAGAGAGAGTTGGCGAACTTGTTCCAGCTCAATATGTCACAACGGACCTCTCTTCAGTCATAGCGCATGATTGTGTCATGCCGCGTCACAACATCGTTCCGAGCAGTGAGGGGGGAAAATAAGTTCCGCCGCAGAAGGGAGAACGGGGGGAACAAACAGCCAGAGGCGTGGTGCAAGGATAATTGTTCAGAAGGAAGAGAGGATTATGGGATTGTAACTGGAAGCAAAAAAACAGCATGTGTTTCTGGTTTTTGTTTCTGCACGCGTCTTCATTTTTGTTTCAACTGTGCACCCGTCTCTCTGGTAATTGTTTTAATTTTGCCACGCCGCATATGTTGTTGTTGTTGTTGTTGTTGTTGTTGTTGTTACCATTGCTGTTGTTGTTTTGTTTGTTTGTTTGCTCGGTGTATTGTTTGTGTATCAATGCAGCAGATCTCATGGCAACGTCATCGGATCAATAGACCGTGATTTCTATACACGCAGGAGGGTGTGTGTGTGTGTGTGTGTGTGTGTGTGTGTGTGTGTGTGTGTGTGTGTGTGTGTGTGACAGACAGACAGAGACAGGGGGGGGGGGGAGGAGGGAGGGAGGGGAGGGGTAGTGAAGGAAGCGGAGAGCTAATTTTTCATGTGCAGCGGAAGAATCTTAAACGAAAGCTTTGGAAATTTTGTGACAAAGGGGATGACGGTGATTGTTGTGTGTGTGTGTGTGTGTGTGTGTGTTGTGTGTTGTGTGTGTGGTGTGTGTGTGTGCGTGCGTGCGTGCGTGTGTGTGGTGTGTATGTGTGTGTGTGCGTGTGTGTATGTATGTGTGTGTGTCTCTGTCTGTCTGTCTGTATGATACAACCCTTTGTACTTTTAACACTTGATCGTACCTACTTTGGGGAAAACACGTGCTGGATGCATGAGCATCAAAACGAAGTGGACAAAACGTGATCCGGTAAAGTAGGATTAGGCGAAGCGTGGAAACAGGGCGGCCCAATCGGAGCTCCTCCGCCAAACGCAACCCAGTGCTGCGGACAGAATTCCCTGTGACGTTGAATGACACAAGAAGACAGCAAGACGCTCAAACTCCAGAAAGAACAGGCTTTTACTAATAGAAACATGCCAGTATCACACGATCCTGATATCTGCATTCCCCTTTACGGTTTGTTTTCAAGTTTTCAGAACATTGCGTCAAAAAATGTTCAGATACAGACAAGAAAGTACGGGAGTATACCACAAAATAAGGGAAACTGAGTGAACGATATTGAATGGATGGCACGGGAAACGACTGAATGAAGCACCAGCTGGCAGCTCTTCAAGCGGCCAGGTAGGCAGCCCGTTGTGTAAACGACTGTGGATTGTCAAAGCGCTTAGAGCTCGGTCTCTAGCCGAGGATAGACGCTATATAAGTATTCATAATAATGACAATAATGACGATAAAACAAAAGAATATGCACCTATGAAATACGGGGGAAATTTTCAGTTCAGTACGTCTTCAAAAGTGCATGTTTCATGAAGAAAGAGTAAATCTGTTGCAAACATTCTTTAGAAGGGGTGGGGGCGGGGTGGAGACCGATAACCACTAAATGTAACATCAAAGATTAAAAAAAAAAACTTGCAAAGCTAGCTTTTCCTTTTTTTTTTTTTTCTTTTTTTTTTTTTTTTTTCTTTTTCCCCTTTTTTCTGTCTTTTTCTTTTTTTTTTTTTTTGGGGGGGAAGGGTTCGAAAAGGCTTTTTAAAATGTCTAAATATGCTCAAATATTTTATTTTACGATTTCATTAAACTTGTCCCTTTTCCCACCACCTGCGCTTGCTTTGAGCTCTCTCTCTCTCTCTCTCTCTCTCTCTCTCTCTCTCTCTCTCTCTCTCTCTCTCTCCCTCTCTCTCTCTCTCTCTCTCTCTCTCTCTCTCTCTCTTTCTCTCTCTCTCTCAAATCAATGACTCGTAGTTTGTTTATTTCCATGTATTTCGGTGGAGATTTTGAAATAAAAACAAATTCTAGTCATTTTTTTTTTTCAAGCTGATTGCATGACTTTTGAACCGAAGCGAAGCCATCCACTGATCAGACAGACGACAGACAGGCCGACAAACAAGCGAGGGTTGGGGAGTGCGGGCGATGAGATCAAAGCCTTTGTCAGTGTGTGTAGCCCTGGGGGGAAACGTGCGGGTGAAGGGGGGGGGGGGGGGGGGGGGGGGGGTAGTGCTGAACACTGATTCTACACCTAGTGAGGACGTGGAGAGAAAGAGCAGGATGCACACAGAGACAGACACCGAGACAGAAACAGACAGAAAGAGACAGACAGAGGGAGAATGAAAATAAGAGAGAGAAACAGACTGATTACAACAAA
>JADBJO010002323.1:165759-168259 GCA_016801955.1 Conus betulinus
TCTCTCTCCTCTCTCTCTCCTCTCTCTCCTCTCTCTCTCCTCTCTCCTCCTTTCTCTCTCTCTCTCCCTCTCTCTCCTCTCTCTCTCTCCTCTCTCTCTCTCTCTCTCTCTCTCTCCTCCTCTCCTCTCCCTCTCTCCTCCTCCTCCATTTCTCCTCTCTCCTCTCTCCTCTCTCCTCTCTCTGGTTACAGAATTAATTTGCCGCCGAATGAAATTTCAACCTGCCTCAAAATAGAAATGAACTCTACTGAAAGTTAAAACCTGAAAAAGATCAATATTACTACTGTCACGATGAAAAAAAATGTTTATTAAAAAAAAAAGGAAAAGAAAAGAAAGAAAGAAAAAAAAGACAAACTACGGTGATAATGACCCCACTGTATAAAAAAGCAGCGTTATTATCAGTGTGGGTAAAGGTGACTGTGACAAAAAAGCAATAATTGCAGGTCTTTCACCTCAAAACTGTTTTTTTTTTTTTTTCTTATTTTTGACGCTCACAGACATCAGAAACTGAGTCGAAAACCAAAAAAGAAACCAACTTGAGACCTTAAGTATGCCGTATGCATTGAAAGTAGTAACTATGAGAGTGAGTTGATTTCTGATTTCACGTTGGCCATAGAATCCTATTTTCATGTGTCATGGTTCTCTGATTTCAAGAACAATCCAAAGTCTCTCTCTCCCCTCTCCCTCTCTGCCTCCTCTCTCTCTCCCGTCTCTCCCTCTCTTCTCTCTCCTCTCTCTCCGTCCTCTCTCTCTCTCTCTGTCTCTCCTCCCTCCCTCTCTCTCTTCTCTCCTCTCCCTGATTGCTCCGTTGGTCGGCTGGGCTATAAGCTCATTCTCCTCTCTCTCTCTCTCTCTCCTCTCATCTCCTCTCTCTCCTCCTCTCTCCTTCCTCTCGTCTCTCCCTCCCCTCTCCTCTCTCTCCCCCTCTCTCTCCTCTCCCTCTCTCGACTCCCCTCCTCTGCGCCCTCCCCTCCCGTTCCCACTCCCTCCTGCGGCTCCCTCTCGCCTCTCTCTTCTCTCTCCGCTCTCTCCTCCCTCTCCTCTCCTCCTCTCCCTCTCTCTCTCCTCTCATCCTTCTCGCTCTCTCTCCCTCCTCTCTCTCCCTCGCTCTCTCTCCTCTCTCTCTCTCTCTCTCTCTCTCGTATCTATAGCGCCATTACTGCATGGAAACGAAATCTGGAATTTCCTCCTGCCGCTGTGTCACCATCCACAAACAGTGCCCCCAACATACACAACACAAACAACAACAACAACAACAAGACACACAACAAACAAGACAACACGGACAACCAGCTGTCTTACCTGGCCGGGTCAACATCATCAGCAGTCCCATCACCACCATGGTCGGCGACAGCCACCACGATAAACACGTCATCATCCTCTGACGTAAAACCGTTCCTTGCGTCATAATGGAATCCGTCTTGACGTGGGAAAAGACACAGAGTGTGTAGAACAAAGTCTGTTGAGGTTTTTACCACAAGAGACGAACACACAGCCCTACTTCACCAGGCCACGTCGAATAAAAATAAGATAATAATAATGTGGTCAGATGCTGTCCATGTTCGTCAGAATGGTTTCAGTATTCCGAGAGCTGACACTGATGTTCCGGATTTCGATGCGTTTCTCCGTGCGTTCCCTCCAGAAAGACACCAAGCTGTATTTCAGGACACCACTTTACATTTCTGATTTCCAACAGCATTATTACAGTCAGTTGAAGATAAACATACTGAACGTCTTCAAGCTTTCGAGAACTGAAGAATGGCGTATATCGAGGGCGTTCCTCTTTTCACCAATGAACCAGATCTACAAAAACCAGAATGGGTTATCTACCAAGATTAGGACGCTTTAAACTGTTGTCATTATTATATAATACGAACGTGTAGCGGTCATTTCTTTATTTAAAAAATAACATCCTGCTTTATCAGAATTATCACTAAATGAAAGGATTTCGTGGATCATTTCCTGGCTTCCTGAACTAAGACGTGGATTACACCGAGTGTTCTCCTTGCAGGCCTATGTAATATTCACGTGAAGGTCATCTTTTTCACACAGTAGTGAACTTGCAACGGCACGCGCGTAAACTGTCCCTAATCTGAGATGACCATTGTCAAAGATCTCATTAACACGTCTGACTGAAGACTGCAGCAAAAACTTCCAAGAAAGACTGATACAACATCCACACGGAGGCATGGGGCTTCGATGACGTGAATTTTAATCAATAACAGTCAGACCCAAACGCAGGTAAGAATACCTCTGACGGCACCGCCAGACCTGTGCAAACTGACAAACTGTCGCCGCCAGAGCTGTTCAAAACAGACTCACTGTCACCGCCAGACCTGTGCAACTGATTCACCAAATAATGAGACTCCTCTTTAAACTGCACACATGCAGGAAGTGCCGTGCTGACAACAAAATCCACGAGCAGGCCTGGTAATGTGTGTGTGTTTGTTTGTTTGTTTGTTGTTGTTGTTGTTGTTGTTGTTGTTTGAAAAACAAATCA
>JADBJO010002323.1:173259-178259 GCA_016801955.1 Conus betulinus
CACATCAGCAGTGTCGACGGGGGGTGTGGCCTGTGTCGCCTGGGGGGACGGCTCTTAAGTTGTTGCGGCAGTTCGGCGACAGTGCGCTTTCGTTTCTGCCACTTCACCGTGGCCTGCACGACCAGCAGGGCCCTCCTGTGGTGCTGTGCTGGGAACGTCCCTCAGGGGCCCTCCTGCTGGGCTATGATGGGAACGTCCCTCACGGGCGCAGAGTGGACGTGGATCTTTGCAGCGGTGTGGCGACTGCTGTCCTGCCCGCTTCCTGAGTAGGCCGTACGCGGCATAGAACCGTCACCCACTAAGCACGAAGATAGCCACCCAACAGTCCTGAAGACAGCCACCCGACAGTTCTGAAGACAGCCACCCGACAGTCCTGAAGACAGCCACCCAACAGTCCTGAAGACAGCCACCCGACAGTTCTGAAGACAGCCACCCGACAGTCCTGAAGACAGCCACCCGACAGTCCTGAAGACAGCCACCCGACAGTCCTGAAGACGACCACCCGACAGTCTTGAAGACAGCCACCTGACAGTCCTGAAGACAGCCACCCGACAGTCCTGAAGACGACCACCCGACAGTCCTGAAGACGACCACCCGACAGTCCTGAAGACACCCGACAGTCCTGAAGACACCCGACAGTCCTGAAGATGGCCAACGGACAGTCCTGAAGACAGCCACCTGACAGTCCTGAAGACGGCCAACGGACAGTCCTGAAGACGGTTTTGGAGGGAGAGCATCAAGGTAAGACACCATCACCATCACCCAGACACCTGTCTGAGGCGAGTGACAACGGGAAGAAGGAAACACCAACAACAAAGGAATGAACAACTTGACCCAGGCTTCGGAAACCACTACCCTGGGTACCCCCTTCCAAACGCAGGTACAGCCTCCACCTATGTCTGCCGGCCTCTAAGTCTGTCACACTTCACTGTATGACATGGGATGACTGCAGATCCAGCCTCCACCTATGTCTGCCAGCCTCACAGTCCGTCAGACTTCTGTGTGTGTGGCATGGGTGACTGCACCTGCTGCAGTTTGCTGCAGTTCACTACTTCTCCCTGAAAGCATCTGATATTCATGAGGACGTCACAACTCAACCATCACGTGAAACTCGGGGATGGGGCAAGCTGCTGTTTCTTATCTTAGTGCACTAGAAAATCGCCCCATTCACATTTCTGCGTGCATGTGTGTGCACTGTGAAAGACGACCAATGAACCTCGAGCAGCAGTGGGTTGAACGTTCTGTCGCAAAACTGGCGCTTTGTCTCGGTAACGGCCTGACTGCCGCGAGCTCTCGAGGCGTTCTGTCTGTGGCGGCTATCATTCTGTCTGTGGCGGCTATCGTACTGTCTGTGTGGCGGCTATCGTTCTGTCTGTGGCGGCTATCGTTCGTTTTTGTGGCGGCTATCGTACTGTCTGTGGCGGCTATCATTCTGTCTGTCTGTCTGTGGCGGCTATCGTTCTGTCTGTGGCGGCTATCGTTCTGTCTGTCTGTGGCGGCTATCGTTCTGTCTGTGGCGGCTATCGTTCTGTCTGTGGCGGCTATCATTCTGTCTGTCTGTGGCGGCTATCGTTCTGTCTGTGGCGGCCATCATTCTGCCTGTGGCGGCTATCATTCTGTCTGTGACGGCTATCTGTCTATTGCAGAGGGAAATTGGTTGGCAGCGCTTTTTCATCTTTTTGCGTTTATATCTCGGAATTCATTTGTGGCATTAGTTCAGCTTCAAGAATACAATTACCGAACGATTTAAGATCCGTTTCCATTACCCTGCTCTCCAATAAGAACAAAAATGATCGCGAATCGACAACACGACAGAAGTTTCTCTTTGACGAAGGTTAGCGACGAGGAACAATCAACAAACAAACACACCATGCTGTCTCAAAAAAGAAAAAAAAATATTAGAGCAGTCTCTCTCTCTCTCTCTCTCTCTCTCTCTCTCTCTCTCTCTCTCTCTCTCTCACACACACACACACACACACACACACACACACACACACACACATACATACACACGCATACATACACACACGTGCGCGCGCGCGCACACACACACACACACACACACACACACACACACACACACACACACACACACACACATAAGGAAGAAGGAGAAGAAGAAAAGTCTTTCAGTGAACTACCCAGGTTATTGATGAAAGATTAGGAGTCTTATCCATCAAAGTAATTGAATATGGTGCAAAACGGTCGAGTTATAGTGTGTTGTTCAAGAAACAAAACAAGAATCACTGTGTGTGATGTAAGATAGAAATGAACAAATGCCTAAACAAATTGATAAAACGAGCAAATAAGTACTGAGTAGCCTAGAGAACGAAACACGAGATAAACAATTTCTATCTGACGAAATAGTCGGGAGATATTGCTGCATCAGGATAGCAGAAGAATCAAAACAAATCGAAAACGAAAAAGAACTCCGAAGAAAATTACAGAAAGCGGTCCGTAGAATGCAGAAAGATATGCGAAATATCGTCCGTTAAAAGGAAAAAAAACACTTTATCCGTGCGTGGGAAGAAATTCACGCAGCCACGTGATTTCATTGTATGCACGGAAATATTGTCTTCACACACACACACACACACACACACACACACACACACTTGCGCGCGCGTATACACACACATACGCCGCGCGCGTGCGCACGCACACACACGCATGCATGCATGAGCTCGCGCACGCCCAGAGACGCTCACACATGAAGCGTAAGGGAGGAACTCAAATTGTATACTGTCCACAAAAACAAAAAAAAAATGAATGAAATGGAGCAAGGAGAACAATAGTTCAATTTCTTTTTAAATTGCTACACGCCTACACACCTCCCTCCCCCCTCCCCCCCCCCCTGCCCCTCATCTCCCCTAAAAAAAACGGCGTAATATACGAGGTGTACAGTTAGGAGAACTAAAGAAATAAACTATGGCCTACATCCAAGGGAGTGATAATGTGAAAAGAGAAAGAAATCGTGTTCGGTGGGACATAAAGAAGAAGGAGGAGAAGGAGAAGAAGAAGAAGAAGAAGAGCAACAACAACAACAACAAGGAGGAGGAAGGGGGGGGGGGGAGAGAGAAAAGGAGGATTAGAAGAAGATGAGAAAGAAAAGAACAGACACACAGAGAGAGAGAGAGAGAGAGAGAGACGAGAGAGAGAGAGAGAGAGAAGAAGAAGAGAAGAGAAGAAGAGAGAGAGAGAGAGAGAGAGAGATCATTCCTAACACACTCAAAGAGAGAGAGAGAGAGAATTCCTAACACACTCCAAAATCAAAGAAATGAGTATTATGAAATGCCGAGCAAAAAAATTTAAAAAAAAAAAAAAAAAAATGGGGATGAGCAAAACTTACCCAAATCGTTGCAACACCTGCATCACATTACGTGAAATATGACACTGATTACTTGGTGGTGGTGGGGAGGATGAGGGGGGTAACATTTTTTTTTTTTTTTTCTTGCTTCCATTTGCGGAGCTAAAAGAAGAAAAAAAATGAAATCCACGATACTTTGCATTAGCAGCCCCCATTTTCTCTATAGATCCCAAATTTGGTGAACTTGGACGAACGGAAAAAAAAAGAAGAAAGAAGAAAGAGAGAGAAGAAGAAGAAAAAAGCGGCTTCCGTTTTTTCCTAGAGGAAGACAATATCTTCACCATTTTCTGACTGGTGTAATTTTATACAGTGAAATATGCTAAAGGGTTTACACTGCCTGCCAAGACGCGCACCCACGTTCGTGTGCATGCGTGTGTGTATACGACACACAGACAGAAATGGGAGAGAGTGAAAGGCTGTTACTGGGTGATATTCACTGACTGAAAATCAGGAAGAACGGAAAATAACGAGTATTGGAATCTGATCAATGAGTGCGTTTTTGAATTAACATTATCTGTTTTTAAATTAACATTATCTGTTGATTCAGACCACACACACACGAAAAAAATGTGGATGCTTCCACATTCATACTGAAGATACACACAGCGGTGTTGTGTGTGTGTGTGTGTAATAAACTGGCACTACTACTATTATAGGTTGGTGCGTATACGTGTTGCGCAATCGGACGACACCCAGAATTCCCTCAACAAGATTATTACAAATTTTTCCTCCGAACCTGAACAGCGTGAAGTTTCTGTTTTGAATTGATCAGTAACTATGATGTGATGCATTTTCGTGGAATATTGCAAATTCTTGAAATGGCAGAAACTTAAAAATTTCATTTCGCACGTCCCATAACAAAAAGAACATAAAAAGTCACTCTTTTAGCCCGTACAGACTATTACTTACTTCCCTTGATGGAAAATGGTTTTATGCGGCCAAGACATGTGCTCTACGATGTGTGTGTGTGTGTGTGTGTGTGTGTGTGTGTGTGTGTGTGTGTGTGTGTGTGTGTGTGTGTGTGTGTTGTCAGTGTTTCTCTTCTTTTTTTTTCTTGTTTGTTTTTTTCTCTGTGCAGTTCTTATCTTTAGGGCCAAGAACAGCATAAGCGATGTTTTTTCTCTATATGTAACATTAGCGAGTATTTCAAACAGAAAACTTTGGGAAATTTGTTTTGTTTTGTTTTTGTTTTTTGTTGTTTTTGTTTATGTTTGAATGGCATTGGCATTGACCATACAGTTTTAAAACTTTTCACAGCCTTCGAGTTTTTTTTGTTGACAACATTCAGAAACAGACGACTGACAGCAGATAGCTGATCCCAAAATGGTTGTGTACACCCTCTAATGGCGGAGACATGATTATGACTTTCCACGTCAGTTTCCGGCCTTATTAATTGGAGAGGTGACTCGCTGGATCGCACGCTCGGGCTAAGGCGCGAATCCGGATCAATGGTTCGAGTCTGCTTTGGAGTTGGTGTATTTTCCCCATTTCCAGCAGACTATGGTGGGTTGGGTGCTAGTCTTTCAGGCGAATTGAAGTCTAGACGAAAACGCGCTGATAGCGCATAAAAGACAGAGTTGCCCGTAGGAAAGTTTTGCAGAATATCCGCTTTGATTAATATGCGTCGACAAAA
>JADBJO010002323.1:183259-195759 GCA_016801955.1 Conus betulinus
TCCATTGGCTGGATGACCTTACTTTATGCTTTAAACAAGTGAAAAAAAAAACGTTTTTGTTTCATAACGTTTTCATTGAGAACACGAGAATGTCACTACTATCACACATTACTTTAGGTAGTATTCGGTGACGTAACACTGACGTACCTTGCCGTTTGTTTGTTTGTTTGTTTAATCATATCTACTTCAATCGCAACGACTTGTAAATTCCTGGGTTTTGATTGGGCGTATTCACTAAGCAGGACAGACAAGAGGATGACGAGGTCTTACATGTTGAGTGGCCGCTCATCGACAGAACTGGCCAGAGGACGCGAATGGTTTTCTGCCTTGTGATTGGAGACTATTCACAGACATGACTCAATCGAGGGGGTGTTGGGCTGATCCCTGATGGACTGCAGCAGCTGTTGAGGTGCTGTTCGGGTTGTCAGGAGGGGGAGTTATTGGCTAGGCCGCCCAATTACCCGTCGCCTTCCAGCAAAATGGAGTTATCTTTTCTGCCCTGTGGGAACTTCTGGGTTCCTGGAATTCACTAGACGGTGCGGAGCATGTGTAATGGTGATATTGATGTGAAAGTGGGGGATGGCGGTGGGAGGTGAGACACAGAGAGAGCGAGCGAGAGAGAGAGCGAGCGAGCGATCGAGAGAGAGAGAGGGGGGGAACAGATAGACAGACAGATGGACAGACACACAGACAGATGGGCATAAGGGCAAACAAGCAGAGGGGGGGAAGAGAGCGTCCAAGAATGACAAGACGACAGGGAGGTGGGCTAACAGAAAGCAAGAAAGCAAGTGAAAGATCTCACAGTGATTGTACTTTGCCAATTAATCATGCAAATGATATCAGCTACCACATAAGGAAACCAACACAACGTATTACGGCAAGCACTGCAATGTCTTACATCACCTCACTTTAGGTCAAAACCCAACACTGCTCACCTTTAACTGAGAGTCATTTTGCCTTTTACTGTTCAGGGTTTGTGAAAACACCATGTCTGTGACACTGTACGTTTCCACTCACATTGTTATGTTGCATCTTCCACCTTTGGACAAGAACCAAAATTAACTTGCCTTCCAACAAAATTTAACACCAGATTTCAAAAAGGGACAAGAGTCTATTTCATTTTTCTGGGGGTCTCTTTCAAGCCAGTGAAAACTATTGTACCCCACAAAACCATGGTAGAGTGTTAACACGGGCTGTCTCCTGCAACCTGAAACGGCATCATCAGTAGGTGGACGCTGTATTTTCCAAGGGTTCTAGAATATGTGTTGGGCTGCGACCGGGGGGTGGGGAGGAAGAGAGAGGAGGAGGAGGGAAGCGGAGGAGTGAACGTGCAAACATGACTGGACGACATCTGGCTGAAATCCCACACAGAAGATAATGTTCATTGCTTACTGGGAAAAGATTTACTTGACCAAATAGTTTAGGAACACTGTTTTACTTATCTATTTTCCTGACTCACCAAAAAGTTGACTGTGGCTCCCAGTGTGTGCCTGCCTGGCCTTAATCAATGGTCTTGTTTTTAAACCGTGTACAATTTACATATCTTTTAAATCGCACAACTTTTACTGGTTTGTTAAACGAGAGCGTCAAACATCACCAGTTTTTCTTTGGCTGTTATTTGCCTTGTTCAACAGTCTTGTTTTCAAGCCATATGCAATTGTACATATCTTTTTTGTCACACAACTTTCACTACCTTGATAAGCAAAAGTGTAGCACATGACTAGCTTTCTTTGGATGATATTAACTCATATATTTAAAACATCACATCTAGTTCTTCGTGACTAGATGCCATATCATAAAATGTCACAGTTCCAAGTTTTTCTTTAACTGACATTGGACTGAGAAAAATGCAGGTTATTTCAGACACTTTTGAGCATATGTACTTCAACAGCAAAACATCATCGCTTTCTCCTCTTTTGATCAGATCGTTTTCCTATGACGGGACAGACAGGACATGTACGGCTTCTTACGCTCTGACTGCCTGTCACTGACAGATGAAGACTGGCTAGATAAGGTAAGGTAATATTGCTTATAGCCCAGCCGACCGCAAAGGGCCATATGAGGGCTATCACCACGTTAAAATCAACTCACAAATCATCCATTCACACAACTCTTTAAAATACATCTAAACACTCACCCGAATTTTGCTAAAAAAATTCTTTTCACTGTAAAATCTCAGATCCGATGAAAAATGTCAATCTTTTTCAAGAATTCAAAGATCGCATCAGGCGGAACATCCCTTCCAAGATTTTCATGGAATCTGCCGTAGGATGTTTGTGTCTCACATCATGCAAGTCCGCTAGAAGAAGCGAATGGTTTCACAGCTTTTGATTGGAGACTATTCATAGACATGACTCAATCAAGCGGCTGTGGGGCTAATTCCAGACAGACCGTAGCAGCTGCTGGGGTGCTCTTCGAGTTGTCACGGAAGGGTATTATTGGCTAAGCTGCCTAATTACCGAATCGCCTCCAAACAAAAATGGAGTTACCTTTCTTGCCCTGTGGGATCATTTGGGTTTCTGGAACTGCTTGATGATGTGGAAGACGTGTACAGTGATGTTGATGTGGCAGGAGGGGGAGGGGGGGGGGGCAGGGCGGTTGAAGGTCACTAAAAGTGAGACAGAGATAGGGGAATGAAAGAAGGGCGGGAGGTAGAGAGGAGTAGTAAGGGGAGGAAGATGGATGGCTGAATATAAAGGTTAGTCAGAGTGAAAAGAGAGAGAGGGGGAGAGACAGAGAGAGAGAGACAGAGAAGGGGGGGGGGGGGGGGGGGGGGGGCAAAAAACGTGCAAGGAAAAGAGAGAAAAAGACATGCAGAGACAGACAGATAGACAGACAGACTGACAGAGAGAGGCAGGTGGACAGACAGACAGAAGGAGAAAGCGATGGTACAAGAATGGGGGCTCGCCTTCAGAATGACCAGTGATTTTTTTTTTTTTTGCCAAGCTGTGTATGGACTTTATCATTTTAGTTGCCAGAATGTTCACTCACGTGAGCAAGAACAGTGCAATATATTGTTTTGTTTGGATGATTGTGACCTTAACTTTAAAAAACAAACAGATACATTTTCCATTCATTTGTTCCTATTTGTCTTAAGGGCAGAACTCGAAAACTCCTACAGTTTTCTTTTGCCTTCAACGACAGATGTTTTTTTTTATTATAATTATGTGCTTTGCTTACAACGACTCACGACTGTCTTATGTTTTGATTGAATCTTATTCACCAAGCAGACAGACAAGAAATGAGCGACCTCTCACTCTCTGAGTAGTCGCTATTCACTGGTGAAGACTGGCTAGAAGAAGCGAAAGGCTTCATAGCTCGTGATTGGAGACTTATTCATAGACATGACTCAATCAAGCAGTCGGACTGATTCCAGACAGGCTGTACCAGCAGCTGAGGCGCTGTTTGGGATGTCAAGGAAAGGATATTATTGGCTAGGCCGCCTAATTACCGAGTCACCTCCAAACAAGAATGGAGTTACCTTTCCTGCCTTGTGGGATCATCAGAGTTGCTGGAACTGCCTGACGGGGTGGAAGAAGTGTAGGGTGGTGATGATGATGATGATGATGATGATGATGATGATGATGATGATGATGATGATGATGATGGGGTACGAAGGAGGGAGATTCAGCGCCAACAGAAGTAAGGCAGAGACAACGGGATGAAAGGAGGGAAGGAGAAAGTGAGAAGCAGAAAGAGAGGAAGGAAGATGGATGAAGATCAGTAAAGAGTGAGAGCGAGACAGACAGACAGACTGACTGACTGACTGACTGACTGAATGAATGAATACCAACAGACAGACAGACAGACAGACAGAGAGAGAGAGAGAGAGAGAGATGGGGGGGGGGGGGGGAAGGGAGGGGACGTAGAGAGAAATGGAAATGGAAAATGGTTTATTCAGGTTAGGCCCACAGCCCCTACTGAAGAGGGGGGAACTATTTACAATGGCACTTTAACGACAAGGAAAAAGTAAAGACACACATGAACCTAATAATGACAAATTCCAACATCTTTTGACCATAGAGTACAACAGATACATGCTTCAATATTAACATTCACATCCTTCAACTACAGTCGCACGCCTTTTAAATGCCTTATATAAATACATGCATACATTCTTCAGTATGATTTCGTTACTGTTAGCCATCAATAAGGCTACGTTGAATAGACATGGATCTGCATAAACATTTTCTTGGAAATATTTGTTGCCGAAGCTCACAGAGACTAGGGCAACAAAACAAAACATGTACTTCATCTTCTATTGCGTCATTACACAATGGGCATGCTACATAATTAGTTGATACCTGATTATAACGGTCCCGATGTATTGCCATGTCTCTTACTCCGAATCTAGATTTTTTGTTAAATAACATCTAAAATGTCTGTCAATGTCCATTAAAGATACCTTTCACAGCTCCTAGATGATTTGAAGAAAACTGGTAGAGAGGTAGAGAGAGAGAGAGAAGTAGAGAGGAGGAAAGAGAGAGAGGGGAGGTAGACAACAAATGCAAGAAAAATGGGGATGGGTAGGAGACAAAGGGTCAACAAGGTTCAGAGAAAAAACAGATGCGGAGAGAGAGAGAGAGAGAGAGAGAGAGAGAGAGAGAGAGAGAGAGAGAGAGAGAGAGAGAGAGAGATGAACGGACAGACAGAAGGAGAAAGTGATGGTATATGAATGAAGACCCGCCTAAAAAGTGACTGCTGATTTGCTGCCCAGCCGTACACACACTGTACTATTTTAGTCACAGAGTGTTTACTCATGTGAGCAAGAACAGTAACAACATATTGGTTCGCATGGATAATATTGCCTTTCCCTTTGATGAAACAGATTTTCACTTCCTTGGATCCTATGTATGTTAAGGGGCGCAACTCAAAAAGCTATTACAGTTATTTTGGGGTTTTTTTTTTTGTTTGTTTGTTTGTTTGTTTTTTTGTATTCAGTGACAGTCGCGCTTGATTACTTATCAAGGGTTGACTGCCAGAACCCAGTATCTCATATTATATATATATTTATAGGTGTGTGTGTGTGTGTGTGTGTGTGTGTAGTGTGTGTGTATGGGATACTGGATTCTGTCAGTCAGCTCTCGATATACTTCACTTACAGGAACTTAATGCTTTCTAATGAGTTGATTGGACCTTATTCATCATCAAGCAGGCAGACAAGACGTGTACAGCTTCTCGCGCTCTGATTGGCCGCTATTCACTTGGTGGAGATTGTCAAGAAGAGCGGACGGCATTGTGGCTTTTGATTGGAGACTATTCACGACCTGACTCAATCGAGGAGCTGTTGAGTTGATCCCTGAGGGGGCTGTAGCAGCTGCTGAGGTGCTGTTCGGGTTGTCAGGGGGGAGAACTAGGGGCTAAGCTGCCCAATTACCACTCGTCGCCTCCCAGCAAAAAAAAAAAAAAAAAAGAGATTTTTTTCCTGCTTCCCTGGGATATCTGCGTTCCTGAAACTACTTGACAGTGTGGAGTAAGTGTTGGGTGATGCTGATGTGGCAGGCTAAATGAAAGAGAGAGAGAGACAGAGAGAGAGAGAGAGAGAGAGAGAGAGAGAGAGAGAGGCAGACAGACAGACAGACAGACAGACAGACAGGCAGATGGAGAGAGAGAAGAGAAGGAAGAGGAGAGGGAGAAACAGAGAGGAGGGCATGCAAGGTAAAAGTTAAGGCAAGTATGAATGGCTAAATGAAAGAGAGAGACAGCGAGAGACAGAGAGATAGAGGGAGGGAGAGAGAGAGGCAGACACACAGACAGATGGACAGAGAGAAGAGATGGAAGAGGAGAAAGAGAAACAGAGAGAGGGGAGGCACGCAAAGTAAAAATTAAAGGCAAGCATAAATGTGTGCACTCGCACATGCATGCACGCAAAAGAAAGAGACAAAGACAGGCAGAGACAGAGAGAGACATAGACAGACAAAAAGAGACAGAGACAGACAGGCAACCAGAAAACTGAAACGTGAGAAAAACGGTATTCAATCAAGGATTAAATTATAAATTCGAGCTTATTCTTCATACTTGTCCCTGCAGAAAATTGTGTGTATGAGTTGTGGTTCGATAATAAGGAGAAAAACGAGAAAGAAAGAAAAACGAAAGAAAAAAAACACTTGCACATATCTAGAAATATATGTGACAAACAATGGTCTCCATGCATTGTTTTGACAATAAAGATGTATGCCATGCGAACTCACAAAGTCACAAAACATACACGGAGACAAAAAAAAAAAAAAAAGCGAAGTGGGGGGGGGGGGGGGGGGGGGGGCAGCTGGTGGGGGGGGGGCTAGTAGGGGAAAGGGGAGAGAAAGGAGGCCGATGTATCAGCTATAGGAAAAAAACTATGTAACTGACAAAAAAAAAGAAGAAAAAAGACCCCCCCCCCATCCCCACCCCACCCCCCCCCCCCCCCCACCCCCCAAAAAAAAAAAAAAAAAAAGCGCAACCTTTCAAACGGAAAAAATGTATATACACGCATATTGAGAGACAAACAGGCAGACAGAGAGATGGACAGACAGAAAGACAGACAGATAGATAATAGACCGACAGACAGGTAGATGGTTAGTTAGTTAGTTAGTTAGTTAGTTACTTACTTACTTACTTACTTACTTACTTACTTACTTACTTATGTAATCACTTAGATAGATGGATAGATAGATAGACAGACGGATGGGCAGTCAGACGGAGAGGAGAGAGAGAGAGAGAGAGAGAGAGAGAGAGAGAGAGAGAGAGAGAGAGAGAGAGAGGAGGCACATTTGTAACAGACTAACTCGAAAGTAACAACACGATCGTGTCGTTGTTGTTGTTGTTGTTGTTGTTGTTGTTGTTGTTGATGATGATGATGATGATGATGATGATGATGATGATGATGATGGTGGTCGTGGTGGTGGTCGTGGTGTGTGGTTGTGATGACGGTGGCGACGGTGGGTGGTGGTGGGGGTTGGGGGTGGAAGTAATGGTGGTATGGTGGTAGTGATGTCAGCGAACAATACATTTTCAAGGAAAGCACTTACTCCATCTATAGACATGCAGCCAATAATACACTACAATCACTATACCGATGCTCTCATTACAACTGCATCGCTGACGACTGTGACAATTGGAAATAGTGCTGTGAAGTTCTGTAGCCTCTGCATAGATATCTGCTACAAACGGTGTAGTCTCTGCTGAAAAGTCTTTGGCGTGCCTTGGCAGATCTGCTGTGAAAGCGCACAGTGTGGAGCAGATAGTATGCTTCCAGACGGATGTACCTTCAAAATGCCAAACTTAGTATGGTCCTATCTGTCACAGCATGTGATAGCGTTCTAACTTTATCAGTTCGATGCCCTAGTAATCAGATCTTGTAGGAGTTGTGGGACTAGTTTGATATGTACATAGTACATGAGCACACATTTGCTGAAGTCTATTTGCGCGTGCAGTAGTAGTAGTAGTACGTTTCCCTTTGTTTCCTTCTCTGAGATGGATAAGGAGGAAATCTAGCATAGTTTTATCTTCTTCTCGAACACTCTAGATGGAACGCCAGCTCCTCTGACGAATGCTGCCGTGCGCTGTAGGTCCCCAAGGGCACCGTAGAGCTTCCTCTCCACTGATGTTTGCTCCGTCCATATCTGTTGTCTCAGAGCTTCATGCAACGGGCAATCCTGCAGTAACAATCATCAAAGCCAGACAGCAGAGCAAGTGTTTGCAGGAGCATCCACATTTCAATAGACATGACCCGTACCACCTGCTAACAAGATCAGCAGAGCAGGTGGCCATCTTCAGGCTGCGGACAGGCCACAACCGCCTGAACTATCACCTCTTTACCAAAATCAGGATCTACAGTATCTGACCAGTGGGAATTAGGTTTTCATTGATGACTAGTTACAGCATAGCCACGGAGTACACATGCATGATTCCTGTGACAGAGACAACGAGTCTGGAAATCACATTTCTCGAGCGTCTGTGTCTAGGAAAGACTTCAATTGTTAGAGCTGCAAGGGACTTCGGGCCATGCCGTTGACAAGTGTTTTCATGGTAAGATGGCCACTTCAGTTTCTCGTCCTCTACCACTCCCAGGATACGGGGCTCATGCGCTTGTTGAATGATGTTGCCATCTTCCATCTGACTGAGAGTTCGAGCCTCTCTTTGCTGCTTTTGGTCTGGGAGTAATTGTGAGATTTGTTTCTTATTTTTTCGTAGGATAAAGTTTCATGAAATTTAGCTTCAAGAATTTGGACTTAGAGAGAGAGAGAGAGAGAGAGAGAGAGAGAGAGAGAGAGAGAGAGAGAGAGACAGAGACAGACAGACAGAGACAGAGAAGAGCAAAGTAAAGTACAACAATGCTGGGTGGGAAAAGGAGTGGGGCAGGACAGGACCCGTAAGAGAGACAGACAGACAGAGAGATCCATAAAGAAAATCAGAAAATTGGCATTAGCCACCACCCAAGAAGCCAATCAAATATTAACTACATAAACATTGCAATGCTCCACATCTCATTGCGTCTCAAACCTCACATTGATTACCATCACTTCCACGGGCCACATGTTTTTCCACCCACTATTTCGGGAAGCCAGAAAATGACATGAATTCATGACACTTGAGTTTTTTCACCAGACTGCCGACTGTTCTTTATGAATACACCCTTCCTCCAGTGAATTTTGGAGGAGTGCCAAAAGCGACGTGCCTTCCAACAAAGGAGGATTTCGTTTCAAAAGGTGACACCGTCTGCCTGACATGTCGCTACGTCCTGTTTCCAGCCAATGACATCTGTTGGACTCGTTCAAGTATTGTGAAGTGTTTGTGTTTTGGTGCTTACTGCAACCCAAGACATTATTCTTACTGGGTGGACGTTGACTTTTCTACTGGTTCTTGTGTGGTTGGGGGTGGGGGTTCGGGGAGGGGGAGGTGTTGAAGGGGGAGAAAATTCGGAGGTGAAGCATGCAGAACGGACTTGACAACACTTGCTGATGGGTGTCAAGAGCTAACGATATGGTTCATTGATAAGAAAAGTTGTATTTAGAAAGACGTTCAGGGATGTTATGGCACACTTTTATTTTAAAAAACCCTTCTTGTCTAGCTTTGCCTAAAAGGTGATCGTTGTTCTCAGTTTTTTGATTGCTATTAATCAGTGGTCTTGTTATTCTGCCGTGTGTGTAATTGTTAATTTTTTTTTCAGAACTTTCACTGGTATAATCAGTTAAATGCTACATAGGATTAGTTTCTCCTTAATCATATTTGATTATTTGTTCTAAAGATCAAATAAAATGCAGTTTCGTCTCGGATGCGATTCAGTCCAGGTTACAACTAGAACACATCATTAAGTCTGTCACATTTTTACCTTGGCTGATCATCAGGGACACACGACTGACCAAACACAGGGAGCTCCAGTCGGCTTGTTTTAGACATGCATTTCTGTTACGAAGACTTAAGACTCTCAATCGCTTTCACTGGACCTTATTCACCAAGCAGAATAGAGAAGAGAAGTTCGACACCACCTCATGCGCTGAGCAGTCGTTAGTCACCGGTGGAGATCGGACAAGACAATTCAGCTGCTCTGCACCTTTGGAGTCAAAACTATACTCTCCCACGTGATTCAACTCAGGGGGCGCTAAGCTGGTTCCAGCCAGACTGCAGCAGCTGTTGAGGTGCTGTTGGGGCAGTCAAGGAGGAGAATTACTAGCCTAATTACCACCTCAACAACTCCAAGAGGGGGGGGGTGGGGGGGGGGGGGGGGGGTGGGGGGGGGGGGGGGGGGTAGGGGGGGGGGGGGGGAAGGGGGGAGTTATCTTCCTTAGGACATCGTCCGGGTTCCTGGAAGTGGCTGAGGGTGGTGTGGATCAAGTGATGGTGATGCTGATGTGGCGGGGCGTGGGGCAGTTGAAGAAGAAGACAGGCAGGCGAAGACAGAGAGAAACAGGGACAGGGAGGGAGGAAAGTGACTGGACATCAAGAATAGCCACAGAGAGAGAGAGAGAGAGAGAGAGAGAGAGAGAGAGGAGAGAAATGAGGGAAGGAGGGAAAGAGCGAGAGAGGGAGGTGGGGGGGAGAGCCGATTTAGGGAAACAACTACAAGAGGCGATTGAACGGTCGAGAGCAGTGAAAGAAGTCAAGCTCTTTGAGAGAGAGAGAGAGAGAGAGAGAGAGAGAGAGAGAGAGAGGAGATGGGAAGGAGATGGGGGGAGAAAGGCAGAAGAGAGAGGGACAGGGAGTGAAAAAATAGACCATTAAACGGTCGATTACAGTCACGTAAAAGAGAGCGGCGATAAAGGGGGGACGAAAACGGAAACAGAGAGAGAAAAGAGAAAGTGAAGGTCAAGACTATCGATAGATGTCGATTCCTTTGATGATTTAGTTCTTCCACCCGTAAGGACAGAGAGAGAGAGAGAGAGAGAGAGAGAGAGAGAGAGAGAGAGAGAGAGAGAGAGAGAGAGAGATGGCGGGGGGGGGGGGAGACAGACAGATAAACAGACAGACAGAGACAGAGGAAGACAGAGAGAGAGAGAGACGGGAGGGAGAGACAGACAGACAGACAGACAGAGGAGGGAGACAGAGATAGAGACAGACAGACAGGCAGGCAGGCAGGCAGGCAGGCAGGCAGGCAGATAGACAGACAAACAGACAAATAGACAGACAGAGACGCAGACAAACAGACAGACAGAAAGATAGGCCAAGATTGAAAGACAGAGAGGGTGGAGTGGTTGAAGGTCAAGAATGACGACGACGACGACGATGATGATGATGACGATGATGATGAGAGAGAGAGAGAGAGAGAGAGAGAGAGAGAGAGTGAAGGAGCGAAGGAGGGAGAGAGAGGTAGACAGAGACAGGAAGAGGAGAGTAGTGTACAAGAACAAGAGAGGACAGTGAGAGGAGGTGAAAAGAAGCAAGAGAGAGGTCACCAATATCCTCGACAAAGAAAACCAAGAAAATGATATTAGCTTAACACATATGGAAGCCAACACATCTGTAACCGCAAACTTTGCAACAATTTACATCATATCAAACGTAAAACTGATAACATGTCGGGGTACCGGGAGAGACGGCAGATATTTTTCTTGGTACTGTTTAGGGGAACGAATGATATAAAAATCCAGGACGTTGTGCTTTCCATCCACGCGGCTTCTACCGACAGCATCGTACGTGGACTTGGACGAGAGCCAAAAGTAACTTGCCTTCCAACAAAGAGAGGCTCAGGTTTCAAAAAGCGACAGCGTTTTTCTCAGATTTCTCGGGGTCTATTTTTGGGGCCGATGAAACTCCTCCGGCACGCAGATATACAGTACGATGTTTTTACACTATCGCTCTCTGCGACCCAAATTCAGCGTTCTTGGTAGTGAGTGTCACAATATACCAATGTTCGTGTGTGTGTGTGTGTGTGTGTGTGTGTGTGTGTGTGTGTGTGTGTGTGTGTTGTTGTGTGTGCGCGCGCGTACGCGCACGCGTGTGTGCGCGTGTGTGTGTGTGTGTGTGTGTGTGTGCGTGCGTGTGTGTGTGTGTGTGTGTGTGTGTGTGTGTGTGTGTAAAGGGCACATGCGCGAAGACTACATGCAGATCTGATTGGACGACCTTTGTTGACAAACATCCAGAACAGAAGATAAAACCCATCATCAAGAATGTAAGGAAGAAAAGTATTTTAAAAGTGATGCAGGGGTCTCGTCCTACATCCTGTTATCGACTGTTATTCCCTGACCACCACACAGATGATTCGCACTCCCCATTGCCGACTGTTGTTATTCAGTGGTCTTGTTGCTCCACCAGCTGAGGTCTGTACTGCTTGTGTTGCATAATTCTAACTGTCAGAGAGAACACAAGCATACCATGCATTAGAAGAACACTTGAAAATAATACCAGTCTTTATGCCTTTATTTCGGATCATACACAGTGACATAAAACTGGCCCAAAATGACTACCGTTGACCTGACTTGATTACACGTGCTTCAAGTACAAATACGTGCTACGCTCAATTATTTTGAATGGAACCTAACTCACATTTTTCATTTTTACAATTTTTTTTTTTTTTACAATTTGTTTCATTTATTCATTTTTCTTGAATGTATTCATTATGATTATTATAAAATGTATTTTCTAAATATATTTCTGTATCATGCTTTTATTACCTTTACCTTCTCTATAGTTGTTAGCAGTATCATCAGTAATACTATTGTTAATATTGACATCCCCATCGCCATCGCCACGAAGACTGTTGCCACGGCAACCATGGTGCTTAAGAATCCTCTAACCCACTCTCCTTTCTCCCATACCACAACTGCTATTGCATTTTTATGACCAAAAGTACTAGTAATCCTGTCTTAATTTATTATTTCAATATTTTGACCTTTATTAGTATTCCTATCAGTAATATAATCATCATCATTACTACCTTGACTCACACATTATCTCCCTTCGTTTTCATTCAACGCCTACCTTGCGCTGGAGAAAGCTAAGTGACAAATTCGTTTGTTTTGTTGTTTGTTTTTTTGTTTTGTTTTTTTTTTTTTGTACTATTTGTTTGTGTTTTGCCTGAAGAA
>JADBJO010002323.1:198259-200759 GCA_016801955.1 Conus betulinus
GGAAGGGAAAGGAGGGAGAGGAGGGGGGGGGGATTTGACAAGACAACATTCGATGATTGACATCCAGAAACAAAAAGGGATCTTAGAGAAGTTGCATATTTCACGTCACTCGCGGGTGGTGTTTTAGAGATATCTATTCAATGTTAGCATGTTATCCTCTGACTCACTTGAAAGGTGCCTGATGCGCTTGTTTTCTGGCCGATGTTATTCGGGAGTCTTTGTCTGTAAGTCATGTGTGGACTAATACGTAGTGTGTGTGTGTGTGTGTGGTGTGTGTGTGTGTGTGTGTGTGTGTGTGTGTGTGCCTGTCTGTCTGTCTGGGTGTCTGTGTGGGTGTGCTTGCGTTCATGCGTGCGTGCGTGCGTGCGTGTGTGTGTGTGTGTGAGAGAGAGAGAGAGAGAGAGGTAGCCTACTTACTCACTAAAACTATTGCATTTTATTGGCAGATTAATTAAAGTTATTTTGGAATAAAACGCAAGATTTGACATCACGCTTTAACAAATCTTTCAAGAAAAAATTCATTTCACTGCAAGGGTGGTATTAGTTTATGCTCAAAACAAATGTAATAAAGAAGAAAGAAAAAAGAACTTTTCACTCCAACACCGCGACTAAGCAATCATTGCGGTCAGTTGGGGACTTAGTAGACTGATGTGTCCTGCGTATGTTGACCAGATCAGACCCCACTGTACACCAGTGAAGTGACTCAGCAGCAGTGCAGTGTCTCCTCTGGTGGGTTTCTTCATTTCGACTTGACACTGACTGCTCGCTGTGGATTGCCTGGTGTCGAGTCTGTGGTGGGACAGACCGGGCTGTGCTGTGGATGGGGGGAGGGGAGGGTTGGGGGGGGGGGGGGGGTCGGAATGAGCGGCGTGAGTGAAGTGCCAGTGAGGGCCTGCACAGAAGATGGGACTGAAAAGAGCGAGCGAGCGAGCGAGCGAGAGAGAGAGAGAGAGAGAGAGAGAGAGAGAGAGAGAGAGAAAAAAGAAAACAACTGAAAAAAAAACCTTTTGTTGGGACGATGTTAGAATTACAGGTAAAACTCAAAAACAATAATTATCACTGCTTTCACAATGTGCTTTTAATTAATATCCATTGACATAAGACAGATACCTGATTTGTTTATTATGTCTACTTCTGCTTAATTTACCAAGTAAGACAGACAAAATATGTACAATTCCTTCCTTATGTGCCGATAGCCCGTTTCTTCTTAGCAGAACTAGCTAGAAGAAGCAAATGCTTTATAGCATTTGATTAAAGAAATGTTCACAGATACACATCAGCTCAAGGGGGGCTGTTGAGGCAATGCCAGACAAGCTGCAGCAGCTGTTGAGGGGCTGTTTGGGCTGTCAGGGGGGAGAATTACCGGCTCTCGGCCGGCCAATTACCACGTCGCCGCCCCTCAAAATGGGAGTTATCTTTTCCTGCCCTGCCGGATCACCTGGATTCCGTGAACTGCTTGATGATGTGAAGCCAGTGCAGGGTGATGTTGATGGGGCAGATAGAAGTACGGCTGAAGGTCAAGAACAGAGAGAGAGAGAGAGAGAGAGAGAGAGAGAGAGAGAGAGAGAGAGAGAGAGAGAGAGAGAGACTCAAGACTAAAACGTTTTATCCATACAGGCCATAAACCCCTCAGAATGGGGATATGGATTATCGATAATTGATATTTGGTCTTCTTGATGTTCAACACATGCTTCGCTTCTTGAACGCTTTCTATAAGATATATAACGAACTGTTTCACACTATTTTCATTTGATGACGACATCAACAAGGTTGATTTGAAAAGGCAAGGATTTTTTTAAAAAATACTTTCGTGGGTTGCATTTCTCCTTAAGGTCTTTTAATACTGGACACGTCGATGAAAAATGAACTTAATCGTCTTTTTGTATTTTGACATAACTAACAGATCAAAATTTCTATTACATGACTAGCTATGACGAAGGTACTTTGTCAAGATAAGAGACGCCAAACCTAAACCTACCCATGATACCTTTTAGATGTCTTTCTATTTTCGTTGAAATATAGACAGGTATGAGAGAGAGAGAGAGAGAGAGAGAGAGAGAGAGAGAGAGAGAGAGAGAGAAGAGAGAGAGAGAGAAAGGCAAACAGACTGACAGAAGGAGGAAAGAGAGTACAAGAAGAGGAAAGAAAGCAAGGTGAAAGAAAACGAGAGTAAGAGCTAACAACTATAATTAAGAAAAAAAGAAGAAGAAAAAAAATAATACAAATGACATCAGCCACCAAAATTTATAACAGCAAACACCGCAATGCTTTGCATCACTTCACATCACATTTAGTCAAACACAACACCGATTACATTCAGACGATTTCCTTTCCACTGTTTAGGAAAACAAAATGCACCAAATCTATGACATTGTACTTTTCCACCTACACTTTGTTTCAAAAAACAAAAACATTCTCCACCTTTGGTGAACTTGGATGAGGGTCAAGAGCTACTTGCCATCCAGCTAAAGGAAGATCAGATTTCAAAGAGAGGCAGCGT
>JADBJO010002323.1:205759-213259 GCA_016801955.1 Conus betulinus
AGAGAGATGATATAGGACATGATAATGGGGAAAGGAGGCAGAGGAAGAAAGAAAGAAGAGCTAGCCATCATACCTGACAAAGAAACTCATGAAAATGATAGCAGCTACCACACAAGGAAGCCAAGAAATTTATTACTGCAAACAATGCAGCACTTTACATTTCATCACATTGTGTCAAACTAACACTGTTTACTCAGAGGACGCAGGTGTGTTTTTCCTCCCATTTCTTAGGGAAGCCCAAACTACAAAATCCATGACACTGTGCGTTCCTACGTATACTGTTTTTGCATCCCTGCCTTCCGTGAACTTAGACGAGCGCCAAAAGCACTTGCCTTCCAACAAAAAGAGGATCAGATTTTCAGAAAGTGATAGCGTTTCCTTGTTTTTTTCGAGGGGTCTATTTTCAGCCAATGAAATCCCCGAGGCACACCAAAACATAGTTAAGTGTTTACACAGGCTATCTTCCGCAGCATGAAATCAGCGTTTCCAGTTGTGGGCGTCACAGAGTACCAAACTCTTGTACAGTTACAGTGTGTGAGTGGAGGTTAGGGAAGAGGTACCGGCAGCACTGAACAGCATGACATTCCTCAGAAATACCCGTACACAGGATGGCATTTCACACCAGATACGAAATGTTGTGTGTATCAAAAGCAATTCAGGGCTGACATTTTTATTTGTATTGGCTGTTGATCCCTTACTCGCCTTAAAAATGACTGTCATCCTCAGTTTTGTCATTGTCGTTTTTCAGCAGTCTCGTTACTCAGAGCTACGTAGACTCAGTCATTGTTGCTTTAAAATAATTCTTTCTGGCATGAGAAAGAAAAGCACAATAAGTAAATCATTTTACATGGATAACATTACCTTATATCTTGAAAACGTGAAGAGCTTTTTTCGGTGGATCCTATTGGCATAAAAACACCTATAAAAAAAAAAAAGTATTGACAGCTTCCATCCTTTTTGATCTGAAAAAAACACAGGCACCTTCAGCTTTTATTGAATATGATATCTTCAGTCACAAATTAATGAGTAAATCGAGCTTTTATTGATCATATCTCTCCTTAAGTTACAATACCATATGACTTTTTTTGTTTAATTCATCACGCAGCACACACAAGCGATGAACGATTTTTCTTACTTGCCATTATTCACTAGAAAGAGAGAGAGAGAGAGAGAGAGAGAGAGAGAGAGAGAGAGAGAGAGAGAGAGAGAGAGAGAGGGAGAGATGTAGAAAAACAAAAGAGAAGAGAATGGACAAAGGTAAAAATGGCAGTTGAAGTCTATGATGATTACGTTCTTCTTCCCATAAAAAGGGGGGGAGAGAGGAGAGAGAGAGAGAGAGAGAGAGAGAGAGAGAGAGAGAGAGAGAGAGAGAGAGAGAGAGAGAGAGATGAATATAGGACATGATAATGGGGAAAGGAGGCAGAGGAAGAAAGAAAGAAAGAGCTAGCCATCATACCTGACAAAGAAACTCATGAAAATGATAGCAGCTACCACACAAGGAAGCCAAGAAATGTATTACCGCAAAACAATGCAGCACTTTACATTTCATCACATTGTGTCAAACTAACACTGTTTACTCAGAGGACGCAGATGTTTTTCCTCCCATTTCTTAGGGAAGCCCAAACTACAAAATCCATGACGCTGTGCGTTCTACGTATACTGTTTTTGCATCCCTGCCTTCCGTGAACTTAGACGAGCGCCAAAAGCAACTTGCCTTCCAACAAAAAGAGGATCAGATTTTCAAAAAGTGATAGCGTTTTCCTTGTTTTTTCGAGGGGTCTATTTTCAGCCAATGAAATCCCCGAGGCACACCCAAAACATAGTTAAGTGTTTACACAGGCTGTCTTCCGCAACATGAAATCAGCGTTTCCAGTTGTGGGCGTCACAGAGTACCAAACACTTGTACAGTTACAGTGTGTGAGTGGAGGGTCAGGGAAGAGGTACCGGCAGCACTGAACAGCATGACATTCCTCAGAAATACCCTGTACACAGGATGGCATTTCACACCAGATACGAAATGTTGTGTATCAAAAGCAATTCAGGGCTGACATTTTTATTTGTATTGGCTGTTGTTCCCTTACTCGCCTTAAAAATGACTGTCATCCTCAGTTTTGTTATTGTCGTTTTTCAGCAGTCTTGTTACTAAGAGCTACGTAGACTCAGTCATTGTTGCTTTAAAATAATTCTTTCTGGCATGAGAAAGAAAAGCACAATAAGTAAATCATTTCACGTCGATAATATTACCTTATATCTTGAAAACGTGAAGGGCTTTTTCCAATGTATTCTATTGGCATAAAAAAAAAACACCCTATTCAAAAAAAAAAAAGTATTGACAGCTTCCATCCTTTGATCTGAAAAAGGACAGGCACCTTCAGCTTTTATTGAATATGAGATCTTCAGTTACCACTTCATGAGTAAATTCAGCTTTTATTGATCATATCTCTCTGTCAGTTACAATACCGTATGACTTTTTTGTTTAATTCATCAAGCAGCACACACAAGCGATGAATGATTTTCTTACCTTATTCACTAACGAGAGAGAGAGAGAGAGAGAGAGAGAGAGAGAGGAGAGAGAGAGAGAGAGAGAGAGGAGAGAGAGAGAGAGAGAGATGTAGAAAAAGAAAGAGAACAGAATGGACAAAGGTAAAAAAAATGAGTAGTTGAAGTCTATGATGATTACTTTCTTCTTCCCATAAATGGGGAGACACACACACACACACACACACACACACACACACACACACACACACACACACACACACACACACACAGAGAGAGAGAGAGAGAGAGAGAGAGAGATTAATACAGGGACATGATAATGAGGAAAGGGGGGTGGAGGAAGGAAAAAAGAAAGAGCTAGCCATCATACCTGACAAAGAAAACTCATGAAAATGATATCAGCTACCGCACAAGGAAGGCAAGAAATATATTACCTCAAACACTGCAGCACCTTACATTTCATCACATCATGTCAAACTAACACTGTTTACTCTCAGGACGCTGGTGTTTTTCCTCCCACATCTTAGGGAAGCCCAAACTACAAAACCCATGACACTGTGTGTTCCCACCAGTACTGTTCTTGCATCCCTGCCTTCCGTGAACTTGGATGAGCACCAAAAGCAATTGTCTTCCAACAAAAAGAGGATCAGATTTTCAAAAAGTGATAGAGTTTTTCCTTGTTTTTCTAGGGGTCCATTTTCAGCCAATGAAACCCCTAAGGCACACAAAAACATAGTTAAGTGTTTACACAGGCTGTTTTCTGCAACCTGAAATCACCCTTTTTCGGTTGGGGCATCACAGAGAACAGATGTTCTTGTGCGTGTGGGAGTGTACATGTGTGTGTGGAAGGAAGGAGGGTGAGGAAAAAGTGGCAGCCGTAACTCAATTAAACGAATTTGCTGATAAACATTCAGTGCAAAAAAGATGAGCTCAGTCACCAAGTAAGAAAAGTTGTATATCAAAAGTGATTCGGGTTGTTAAGTTGTAAAGGCTGTTATTCTCTGACTCAACTTAAACGTAACCAGTATTCTCACCTTCTAATTGTCGTTTTTTTGTGTGTTTTTTTTTTTTTTTTTTTTTGCAGTCTTGTTGCTAAGTGATGAGTGGACTGGGCAATTTTTACTGTTTAATTCTCACCGGCGTGACCAAGAAGAGTTTAAACGTAAACAGTTATATGGGATAACACTGCCTCACATCTTGAAAACGTGAAGGACATTTTTCTAACAGATCCTATTTAAATAAAAAACACATTTCTGAAATTATTGACAGCTTTCACGCCTTTGTTCTGAAAACTTCTCAATGATACAAGTCTGCCAAATCATGACTACCTTCAGCCCTTATCAATTATATCTTCTTCAGTTACAACAACGGACGACATTTTCTTTTTATGAAATGGGACTAGATTCGCCAAGTAGAACACACAAGAAATTAACATATGGCTGTTATCTCCTGAAGAGACTGGATAGAAGAATCCAGCAGCTTTAGAACTTTTGATTGAAGGTTATTCACCAACTGGAAGGAATCATGGGGCTCTCGGGCTGGTCCCAGATGGACTGTACCAGCTGTTCAGATGCTGTGTGGGCTGTCAGAGGTCTCTAGCAGCTGTTCAGATGCTGTGTGGGCTGTCAGAGGTCTCTAGCAGCTGTTCAGATGCTGTGTGGGCTGTCAGAGGTCTCTAGCAGCTGTTTCAGATGCTGTGTGGGCTGTCAGAGGTCTCTAGCAGCTGTTCATATGCTGTGTGGGGTGTCAGAGGAGAGAACCACAGGCAATGTGGCCAGATTACCATGTCGCCTCCTCGCAAAAAAAATCGGGTTATCCTTTTACCCCCTGGGATCACCTGGGATCCCGGAACTACTGGATGGTGAGGAGAGTAGTCAGTGGTGATGTTGATGTGGCAGCAAGGCGGGCAGTTGAAGGTCAAGAACAGAGACAGACAGATGGACAGAGACAGACAGACAGACAGACAGACAGACAGACAGACAGACAGAGACAGACAGAGACAGACAGAGACAGGCAGAGACAGAGAGATAGTTCAGAAGAAAGGGAATGAGAAGTGGAGAAGGTGGTGGGTATGCAAGATAGTGAGAAAGAGCTAACCATCATTAAACCTGATAAAGAAAGTGATGAAAATCGTATCAGCTACCACACAAGGAAGTCGAGAAAATTATTACCTCAAACACTGCAGCACCTTACATTTCATCACATCGTGTCAAACTAACACTGTTTACTCTCAGGACGCAGGTGTTTTTTTCCTCCCACTTCTTAGGGAAGCCCAAACTACAAAATCCATGACACTGTGCGTTACTGTTTTTGCATCCCTGCCTTCCGTGAACTTGGACGAGCGCCAAAAGCAACTTGCCTTCCAACAAAAAGGGGAGAAAATCACATTTCAAAAAGTGATAGCGTTTCCTTATTTTTCCGGGTTTATTCTCAGCCAATGAAATCCTTTAGGCACACAAAAACGTATTTAAGTGTTTACACAGGCTGTTTTCTGCAACCTGAAATCGGCATTTTCGTTTTTTTTTTTAGTCACGGCGTTCGGATGTTCTTATGAGTGTGTGTGTGTGTGTGTGTGTGTGTGTGTGTGTGTGTGTGTGTGTCTGTCTGTCTGTCTGTCTGTCTGTCTGTCTCACTGTGTCTGTGTGTCTCTGTGTGTGTGTGTGTAAAGAAAGGGTCAGGAAAGAGGGGCAGGAGAAATGAACTGGACGCCATTTGTTGCCAGACATCCAGTGCCAGTGATGTGATTTCCCCCCAAATAAGACAGGTACATATTAAACGTAATCCAGGTTGTTGTTTTGATTTGTACCGGGTGTTCTTCTCTGACTCACCTCAAAGGGACCAGTTTCTGACTGTCATTTTCCACAGGGCTTGTTGCTCGGCGGGTATGTGGACTGACTCATTTGGGCTGTACAGTTCTCACTGTCGGGACCAAGAAGAGTATAATGATTATTTAAAGAGTTTTCTGTGGATGATATTGCCTAACCTCCTGAAAAAAAATGTGAAGGATATTTTCTAATGGATCCTATTTGCATAAAACACACTTTTTACAAAAGTATTGACACCTTTCACGGCTTTGCTTTGAAAACTATCCAGTAATGCAGGTTTGACAAATTACGTGTCGCTTCAGCCTGTCTTGGTTACTTCTTCTTCTTCTTCTTTTTTCTTCTTCTTCTTTTTCTTCTTCTTCTTCTTTCTTTCTTTCTTTCTTTCTTTCTTCTTCTTCTTTCTTCTTTCTTCTTTCTTTTCTTCTTCTTCTTTCTTCTTCTTCTCTCTTCTTCTGTTACAACAACGTACAATATTTTCTTTTTTTCTTAGATTGGACCCAATTCACCAAGTAGAACACACAAGCGATAAACGATTTCTCGTCTTGGCCGTTCTTCATTGACAAGACTGGAAAGAAGAAGCCAAGTGGCTTTATACCTTTTAGATTGAAGGTTATTCACCAGCTTGACTAAACCATGGGACAGTTGGCTGATCCCAGACAGACTGCAACAGCTGTTGAGGTGCTGTTCGGGTGGTCAGGGGAGAGAATTACCGCCAAATGACCACCTCGGTTCTTTGCCAGAAGAATTTCATTTTCTGTCCCCTGGGATCACCAGGGTTCCAAGAGCCGCTGGATGGTGTGGAGCAAGTCAAGGATGATGTTGATGTGACACGAAGGGGGGCAGTTGAAGGTTAAGAATAGAATGAGAGGGAGAGAGATGGCGGGGGGGGGGGGGGGGGGGGGGGGGGGGGGGGGGGGGGGGGTTAGGAGGGATGAAGAGAAAGAGAGAGAGACAGACAGACAGACAGACAGAGAGACAGACAGACAGACAGACAGACAGCCAGCCAGACAGACAGACAGACAGACAGACAGAGAGACAGACAGACAGAGAGACAGAGGGAGACGAAGGCAAATGGCTGTAGATCAAGAATAGAGACAGGGAGAGAGGGAAGAAAGGGAGAGAGAGAGTGAACGAGAGAGAGAGAGGGGGGAGGGAGGGAGAGACAGAGAGAGAGAGTGAGAGAGAGAGGGGGGGAGTGAGGGAGTGAGAGGGAGTGAGAGAGAGAGAGGGGGAGGGATGGAGGGAGTGTGAGAGAGAGTGAAAGAGAGAGAGAGGGAGGGGAGAGAGAGAGTGAGAGAGAGAGAGGGGGGGGAGAGAGGGAGGGAGTGAGAGAAGAGAGAGTGAAAGAGAGAGGGAGGGAGAGAGGGGGGGAGAGAGAGAGTGAAAGAGAGAGAGAGAGAGAGGAATGGAGGGAGGAGGAGAGTGAGAGAGAGAGAGAGAGAGAGGAAGATGGATGAAGATCAAGAATAGAGACAGGGAGAGAGAGAAGAGAGAGAGAAAGGGGAGAGAGAGATAGACGCCTTTGAAGGTAAGAGAAGAGAGAGATGGGGTGGGGGGACGAAGAGAGAGAGAGAGAGAGAGAGAGAGAGAGAGAGAGAGAGAGATGGGGGGAGAGGGGGATTAAAGGTTAAGAATTCAGAGTGAGAGACACAGAGAACTTAAAGTCAAGAAGATAGACAGACAGTCAGACAGAGAGACATACAGCCAGACACATTGCTTTCATAGTACAGTAGCCGGCGAAATCCCCTAGTCCCACAAAACACACGGTGACGTTCTTACACTCGATGACTTCAGGGACCTGACATGGCATTGCTGCAGAGTGGACACCACAGCTTGCAGGGGATATATGTGTACGTGTGAATTCAGGAGGGAGAGGGGAGCATGCACATCTGACTGCACAACATTCACTCATGGATATGGTGAGCAAAAGATGAGAGTGAGTGATGCTGTCTAGTTCGGTTCATGTTTCACATGGTGAGCAAAAGATGAGAGTGATGGCTGTCTAGTTCGGTTCATGTTTCACATGGTGAGCAAAAGATGAGAGTGATGGCTGTCTAGTTCGGTTCATGTTTCACATGGGGAGCAAAAGATGAGAGTGATGGCTGTCTAGTTCGGTTCATGTTTCACATGGGGAGCAAAAGATGAGAGTGATGGCTGTCTAGTTCGGTTCATGTTT
>JADBJO010002323.1:218259-220759 GCA_016801955.1 Conus betulinus
AAGGAAAATCAAGCATTGGATGGTGTTTACATGGTAGGGAGAATGGTGGGTTACGGTCTGAATAACGAGAGAGAGAGAGAGAGAGAGAGAGAGAGAGAGAGACAGAGAGACAGAGAGAGAGAAACAGAGAGAGAGACACAGAGAGAGACAGAGAGAGAGACAGACAGACAGACAGACAGAATTCCCATGACGTCTTCCAAGATGGCGGGTATCACACCTTTGTGGGGAGGGGGGGGTGTGGGGGGTTCGGGATACCATCGTTGGTTTTGGGCCTGCCCCCTGTGAATACCCCCCCCCCTACCCCCTATACCTAGCCTTTCCCATCTCCCTGGCCTTCCCCAACCTTCTTCTCAATCTCTTCCCATTTTACTTGATATAGCCCAGCCACTTTCAATACTGGAGCTTTCTGCTATTAGCTGTTATCCTCATTCTTCAACACAGTCAGCCAACGTCTAGTGGGATGATTCACTTGTTTTACTAGATTTGTGTATGATACGGGTTCTGCCATCTTTGTTGTTGTTGTTATTGTTGGTGTTGTTTTTGTTGTTGTGGTGGTGGTGGCAATTGTTTTTTGCTGCTGTTGTTGTTGTTGCAACCTAGAACCCCACCAGTGATAGCACTGAGTCCTATGAGGGCTGTCAAGTCACGTTATGTTTGTTTGTAAGGCATCAGTGACAGATTAAGAGACAAGAACAAAAAAGATAAATAAACATCGAAACAAAAGAAACAAACAAAGGAAGAAGTATACAATGTCTAATTTTTGTCATGAAGAGAAAAGCAACATGATTAAGACACGTGTAGACATTTCATGACTTAGTAGCATTAACTTTTGATTTTCTTTGGGCTCAAACACACATTTCAAAAAAAGCATGGACAGCTTTCACGCCTTTGTTTTGGATACTGTTCAGTGACAAAGAACTGACAAAACAATGTCTTGTTCAGCTTCATTTTATTACAAATACTTGACTTACAAAAACATACGACTTGCCAGATATTTTTTTTTTACGTTTGATTTCATTCATCAAGCAGGACAGACAAGAGACGTGCGATTACTCACGCTCTGATTGGCTGTTATTCACCGGTAGAGGTTGATCACAAGAAGCGAATGGCTTCCTAGCTTTTGACTGGAAACTATTCACAGACATGACTCAATCGAGGGGGTGTTGCGCTGGTCCCAGACGGGCTGTGGCAGCTGTTGAGGTGCTTTCCGGTTTGTCAGCGGGGAGAAAGTACCGGCTTGGCCTGCCTAATTACCGCGTCGCCTCCTAGAAAAATGGAGTTATCTTTTCTTCCCCTGGGATGGTCTGGGTTCCTGGAACTGTTTGATGGTGTGGAGTAAATGTTGTGTGATGTTACTGTGGCAGGGAGGCGGACAGATGAAAGTTGAGAATAGACAGCACGTGTGTGATTGTGAGTATGTGTGTGTGTGTGTGTGTGTGTGTGTGTGTGTGTGTGTGTGTGTGTGTGTGTGTGTGTGTGTGACAGAAGAGAGAGAGGGGCAGACAGACGGACAGGGTACGCAGGCAAACAGGCAAACAGACATACAGACAGTGAGTAATGCACACCGACTCAGACATAGACTGACAAACAGAAAGAGATGTAGAGCATTAGGAGTGAAAAGATCGGGAGTAGGGTGCGGGAGAGCGGGGGGTGGGGGGGACATGGAGAGGCTGACACTAACCATTGTAATCAGATCATAGAAACGATATGAGCGCAAAAAGATTGAAAAAAACCACAAACATAGCAACGTCCTTCCTCAAACATAACACTGTTTACTATTTAAGGAAATTTTCTTTTAAATTTGTGACACTCTGCTTTTGTGCCCAGACTGTCTGTGACATCCCCTACCTCTGGTGGAGTTGGACGAAGGCCTAAAGCAACGTGCTTTCCGACAAAGGGGGGGGGGGGGGGGGTGAGGCGTTTGATCAGATTTTTTAAAATTGACAGCATCTTTTCTTTTTTTGTCAGTCAGAGTCTATTTCCAGCTAGCAAAAGCCCTCGATGTCCAGAAAAAGATGACACAGTGTTTACACTGGCTGCTTTCTGCAACCCCTAACAGCTTGACGTGTTTCTTCGTTTTGATCTTTGCGTGGGGACGCCACAATGCACAGAGAGAGAGAGAGAGAGAGAGAGAGAGAGAGAGAGAGTGTGAGTGTGTGTGTGTGTGTGTGTGTGTGTGTGTGTGTGTGTGTGTGTGTGTGTGTGTGTGCGTGCGTGTGTGGTGTGTGTGTGTGTGTGTGTGTGTGTGTGTGTGTGTGTGTGTGTGTGTGTGTGTGTGTGTGTGTGTGTGTGTGTGCGTGCGGGCATGAGTGTGCGTATTTTTAAAAATGTGTGTGTGTGTGTGTGTGTGTGTGTGTGTGTGTGTGTGTGTGTGTGTGTGTGTTCGTGTCAGTGTGAGTATGTGTCACTTTGCATGGATGACATTCACCAAGGAAGGAAAAAACAGGCAGTTCAGGCAAGAAAAGGCTGAGACTCGCTGAGAAAAAATGACTCATACTTT
>JADBJO010002323.1:250759-265759 GCA_016801955.1 Conus betulinus
CTGTCGCTCCAGCGTTTGTTGCGGTCATTGAGCGATTCAATACTCCGTCACTTCTTTTTCATGTTTTGACTGTCAATAGGAGTCGTTATACTTTCGATGTAGGAAAAAGAAGTGTTTGAATATTCACGAAACATCAAATTTATACTTATTATTATTTATTATCATGACTACTTACATAGCGCCTATCCTCGGCCAGAGACGACCAAGTTCTAAGCGCTTTACAATCCCCACCCGTTTACACAACAGGCTGCCTATCTGGGTACTTCAACTAGAAAGCAAAACATAGTAAACTGTTTGACCGCAGGGGAAAAAAAATCATAATGATGTGACTGTTAGCAAATTTCAATATTGACTTCAAGTCCACGAGTTTGTGAATACTAACACAATACCTGTAGTTTTTGTTTTGTTTTGTTTTTGTTTTCTTTCCTTTTCTTTTCTTTTAAAGAGTAAATCGGCACAGAAGTCGAATGTCTTCAGTATCAAAAATATTCCAGTAATACGCATCTGTTCACGTGCGTATCACAACTCAAAGACTGATTATCCATGGACAGAATGGACATCAGTATACACTGTGTTCATACTGACTAACCACTGCAACTGATTTTCTGCCCGAAACGTACTTCAATGATTTTGTCAGAAAACGAAAATGGAAGGACGGGTTGGGAGGAAGGATTGGGGGAACTGAGGGTGGGGGGAGAGAAGGAGGGAGGGAGTGGGGCCTACCGACAATGGAAAACACATTAGGTTCTGAAAATATTCTGGCATTATGGGTTCGATGTTTCTGACGGGTTTGCTTCCTAAGGGCGATATTGAACTGGTGTGTGTGTGTGTGTGTGTGTGTGTGTGTGTGTGTGTGTGTGTGTGTGTTTTTTTTTTTTGTTCCCTCTTGTTAATGCTGCTGAACTACAAGAACGGTGTGAAACTTTTATTCCTTCCATCATATTTTCGTTGCGGTAATGCAGGTACTCGTTCCAGTGTGTGTGTGTGTGTGTGTGTGTGTGTGTGTGTGCGTGTGTGTGTGTGTGTGTGTGTGTGTGTGTGTGTGTGTGTGTGTGTGTGTGTGCACGCGCGCGCAAATGCGCGTGTGAACAAGTGTGTGTGTTATGTTGTGTTGTGTTGTGTTGTGTTGTGTTGTGTTGTGTTGTTTTGTGTTGTGTGTACATGTGTGTGTAGGCCTAGAGACAGACAGACGGACAGACAGCACACAGACAGGCAGTTAGACAGGCAGACAAATGGACAGGACAGACAGACAGACAGACAGACCGTTTGAAACTGGCTAGGGTAATCCACACGGAAGGGATTTTGTTTTTCAAATACCCAGTTAACATGTCAGGAGTGTTGTATTTGGCAACAGTTCTCCTCTCTGTAATCTGTGAAAGAATTTGTCTGTCTGGTGACGTCAATAAAAACTTGAAAAAAAAGCACCTGCCAAATCAGATTTTTTTTTTTTAAAAGTAACCTGTCTACCTAAAGAACACAGTTTGTTGCAAAATAGGGAGAAAAAAAACCTCAGCGACAGTAAGGGTGTGAACAGGTTTTCCCCTGTTTAAAATTCAAAAGCATGCAAAAGTTAAACGACGTGGGATTTCTTATTATTTCTGACACGACCCGGGAGTTGAGGGGAGGGGGAGGCGGGGAGGGGCGGGGGGGAGGGGGGGGGCAGGTAGTTAATATGTTCACCTGCCCTTCGGCAAAAAGCACCCGCTCATCGATCGGGGACACACACAACGCACGAAGCTCACGTGCATCGCAAAACAATTTTTACCAGTCTCCGTCTCGGTCCGGTAAATTTATCGTCGTCTGTCAATTTGTCCGTGAGTGAGCAAACCGAGTGATCCTGTGTGCTCCGTTCTGATTGGCCAACGCCTTCTGACTCCAGCCAGTCCCTTGGCATGATACGTTATGATGTCGATGTCATAAACAGTTGGTTACAATGGAAGTTTTGTGAAGCCGAAATCTCTGACTGTCTCGACAATTATCTGATATCGGCAAATTGGCACTGAACTTTCTGCCCCCTGCCGCAGGTGTTCGACAAATATTGTTCTTGACGGGAGAGGATGGAAAGGATGATTGCGGGGAGGGGGGGGGGGGGGGGGGGGGGGGGGGGGGGGGGGGGGGGGGGCGCAAGTCGTAGCATTCAGCCTCTGCCCTGACTCAAGTGATCACATGCTCCCGAACGTGAACAGTCGTGCAGCCAGCACTGTCCTGCTTCGCGTTAATAAAGTACTTATGCCTTCCGTTTGAAATGTAAAAGAATGTGAACATCAACACATGGTTACTTTGCGCTTAAAAAGTGTGAACGTTAACAAAGGTATACTTTCCGTTCGAAATGTAAAAGAATGCAAACGTTAACAAAAATATACTCTTTGCGTGAAATTTCAACGAATATGAACGTTCACAAAAGTATGCTTTCCGCTCGAGATTCGGAGAAGAATGTGAACGTTAACAAAAGCAAACTTTCCATCTGAAATCTGAAACAGAATGGGCTCAAAATATTTTTTAAAAAAAAAAAAAAAAACCATGAACTTTATAAAGGTATTCTTTCTGCTTGAAATTTAAAACAGAATGTGGGTGTTGACAGAAGTATACTCTCTCCGCGTGAAATTTAAAGCAGATGTCGATGTTAACAATTTCCACAGGAGATTGAAATAGATTGTGAACGATAACCAAAATATCCTTTTCACCTAAAGGCTTGAAGAATGTGAACGTTAACGAACGTATACTTCCCCCGTGAAATTGAAAAGAATGCAGACTTTACACAAAACTCTAGTTTCCACTTTGAATTTAAAGAATTAGGACGTTAACTAAAAGATGCTTTCCCTTGAAATTCAAAAGAATATAGACGTTGATCAAATTCTAGTTTCTACTTGAAATAAGAGAGTTTGGGCGTAAACAAAATTACACTTTCCGCATGGAATTTAAAAGAACGTGGACATCAGCAACACCATCATTTCTGCTGGAAATTTAAAAGAATGTGGACTTTAATAGAAGAACAGTTGATGCTTATAGTTCAAAAGAATGTGGGACGTTGCAAAAGTACTCTTTTCTATTGAAGACTCAAAAGCATGAGGACTTAAAAAGCACACATTTTCACTTAAAGATCAAAAGCCCGTGGGCATTAGGCGGCGCTTTCTGCTTGAAAATAAAAAAAAGTAAATCGACGTAAAAATAAGTACATTTTTCTGCTCAAGAGTTTGAAATATGGAAATGTTAACAAAAGCACACTTTTCCGCTGAAAAACAAATAAGTAGGTGGACGTTAACAAATACAATTTCCCGCTAAAGATTAAAGAATATGTGGACGTTAACAAAAAAAAACCTTTTTGTTCGCCTAAAATTCAATATTGAATAGTGTTGATATTAACAGAAGTTTGTCATGCATCAAGAATTCCGCATAGAATTAAAAAAGCATGCCAATAATGACAGATTAACACTTTTCTCGTTTAAAATTCAAAAGTATGCGAACGTTAACCAAACGTATACCTTTCTGTTTACTATTCAAAAGCATGTGCATAGAGGCAAAAAAACACACTTCACTTAAAATCTGAATGTGCGTGAAAGTATATATTTATATAAAGTTGAAATGTATGCGGACGTTAACAACCATTTTTGTTTGTTTGTTTTTGTTTTTGATATCAATGTTCATAAAAAGCTCCATTTTCCGCGGTGGAATGAACAAGACAGACAGACAGACAGGCAAAGAAGAGACAGAGAGATTAGCAAAACACACACCACTGTAATCATGAGTAGAGCGTGGAAAGGGCAAAGGGGGATTTTGTTCTTGTTTGTTTTTTAGTATTGAGATCTACGAAAAGCTTACAAGATTTTCTTTAACATCCAAAGATGACATTTCTTATTATTTTGTCTGCTTGTTTTTGTTCCCTGTGTGTGTGTGTGTGTGTGTGTGTGTGTGTGTGTGTGTGTGTGTGTGTGTGTGTGTGTGTGTGTGTGCGTGCCTGCATGCGAGTTTCTGTGTTCTGTGTGTGTGTGTGTGTGAATTTGCGGATGTGTCTCTGCTGCGCGCGCGTGTGTGTGTGTGTGTGTGTGTGTGTGTGTGTGTGTGTGTGTGTGTAAGCGCGCGCGCACGCGTGTGTGCATGTAAACGCGGCTAAAAAGAGACAGAGAGAGACAGAGAGAGAGAGAGAGAGTGTGTGTGTGTGTGTGTGTGTGTGTGTGTGTGTGCGTGCGTGCGTGGTATTTTCCGATGCAAGCAAATTTCCCGCCGAGTTTCTCGTTTTTACATTAGAATGTTGTGTCCGTTTCGGGATGTTCCCATGTACGAATGTCAGATTTTTTTTTTCTTCGTAATTTGTTTGGGGTTTTGTTTGTTTGTTTCATTTTTTTCTTTCTTTGTTTGGTTGGTTGTTTGTTGATTCATTGTTTGTTTTCAACAAGTAAGAAAAAAAATCGTCATTCGTCTGTTTGCGATTGTTATTGTTGCTGTTGTTACAATTCTATCGCTGAAGATGTGGGGTTATCATGCTGGCTGTTGCATCCAGCTCAGTGTAATCAATATATTGACCACGAAGGGGCCCAGAGCGATGCTAAAGGTTTTCGGGTCTGTGGTTCGAATCTCTCAGATACAGCGGGTTCCTTTCCTTCCCCCGCCCTTTCCATGGCACCAGAAGTGTTGGTCTGAGTGCTGATCTTTGGGAAGAGACAACCCACCGGGATCCTGTGTGCACCATACACATAGCAGACGGTACCCACGCTTCACCTCCACCATCCGTGCGGCCATCCGCGGAGATAGGTCAACAACAACAACAATACACACCAGTGCGTTGGGAAGATATCTTACTTTTGGGGGGAGGGCAAGGGGTGGGGGAGCAGAGAGGGGAGGGGTCGGAGAGGGGGGGAAGGTAAGGGAGGCCACCCTGAACTAACATTGACAAAAACATCACCACTATCTTCTAGTTTTGTTGTTGTTGTTGTTGTTGTTTCTAAGCAGGAGGAAGGAAGGAGGTGGGCACTCTCCTCCCCCCCTCCCCGCCCCCCAAATTTTAGAGGCAGTGAACTCTCATCTTCCAAAATTCCTAGAAAGTAGGTGCGCGGGGGGGGGGGGGGGGTGGGGGGTATGAAGGGCGCAAAAGCACCATTTCATGCCGTCTTTATTCTCTCTTTTTCTTGTTTCTTTTTTTTTTTTTTTTGTTTTTTTTTTGTTTTTTTGTTTGTTTGTTTTTTTTGTTCTGTTTGGTTTTTTTGTTTGTTTCAGATATTGGGAAGGTGTTGGATAAGCGGGTGCCAAAAGGTAACCTCCCCTTGTTCCAACGCAACTTGTAAGCAAACAGGATAAACACTTTTCCTTTTAATGTTATGGGTGTTGTTGTAGTGTGGTCATACGGTCCTCACGCCAAGAGAGTAGCCCGACTTCGACACAGCGAAATCTGGTGTGAAAATGAAGTGACACACCACGATACTATATACACAATACAACCTGATAAAGCAGAAAATCTTAACTTTAACAAACTTAAAAAAGAAAAATTACAATGCCGCCGAACGAACGAAACAAACAAAATTCCGAGACAAACACGACGCGTTTTGACCTCGTGGGTCTTCTTCAGGTCGAGACAAACAACATTAAAGACTATGAAAGCGAATAACGAACAAACACACGTGTTCCCTCAAACTGGGCGCTCAAGATGATTATAAAGTTTGTTTCAAATTCTGCCAGCAGCCTTCTCAGTTTGAAGTTCATTTCAGTAGAAAGTTCGGCAAGAACTATGTGCATCTGAGGCAGCTCACTAGTGTATTTGGCACGATGTCTCATTGCCCTCTGGTTCGAGGTGTGTAGCACGGTTGAAGACTGCTGACTGAGAAAAATTCTCAGCGCTGTTTCTTCTTTGTATCGATCTCCTTAAACTTTGGTTCTGCTAGCACTAAAGCGCACAAAATTTCAATGTACAGGTTTATCAAGGACATGCACATGTGCAAGCGCGTGAGCGCAGATGGGCGCGCGCGTGGACATACACACACACACGCGCGCACACGAGCACACACACACACACACACACACACACACACACACACACACACACACATGCACGCACGCACGCACGCACGCACACACACACACACATACACATGCATACACACACACATGCGCGCGCACGCACGCACCCACACGCGCGCGCACGCACGCACGCACGCACGCACGCACACACACACACACACACACACACACACACACACACACACACACACACACACACACACATTGTGCCCGAGCGCTTACGAGCGCTGAAAATTCAGTACTTGGGATGTACATAGGACTCGAATGACTGCTTAACAGAGCGTTGACAAAATCTCTGTCGTGTAATTCTACATATTAACGTCTTGAAGTTTGTCCAAATTTTACCTCAGCTAAATGCTATGGCAGCATGATGGGAAAGCGGTAATCGACATTTTTTGCCTGAACCTGTCAGTTCAGATAGATACGACCTACGTTAGGACATGTAAATACTCAGACGACCATTCTATACCCTAAGCGATGTTCAGAAGACGCAGGAGAAAGAAGTGTGTGTGTGTGTGTGTGTGTGTGGGGGGGGGGGGGGGGGGGGGGGGGGGGGGGGGGGGGGGGGGAATTGAACATGTTCGCTTGTGCGCCAGTTTAATAGTGGATTCTGTTCGATCTCTAAAACCTTTCTTGTCCGCCCCTCTCTCTCTCTCTCTCTCTCTCTCTCTCTCTCTCTCTCTCTCTCTCTCTTTGGGGGGGCGCGAGGGGAGGGGGAGGTTTGCATGGCATCAGCCATGTTGGAAAGAAAACGTGATTAATTTTTTTAATAATCTTGTAGAAATGTTCAGCTGCACAGAGAGGTCTGCTCTCTGTTTTCTGTTTGTTTTACCTCTCCCTTCGTCTTCAGCGTGTGTGTGTGTGTGTGTGTGTGTGTGTGTGTGTGTGTGTGTGTGTGTGTGTGTGTGTGTGTGTGTGTGTGTGTGTGTGTGTGTGTGTGTGTGTGTGTGTGTGTGTGTGTGTGTGTGAAAATAGGTGGAACAGAAGAAGTGGCTCTTGTCAGAACACTGTACTGAGTCATTGTGGACTTCCGTTTACTCCTACATTCATACTTACATACATTCGTACATACATGCATACATGCATACATACATACATCCATGCATGCATACATACATACATACATACATACATACATACATACATACATACATACATACATACACGCATACATGCATACATTCATGCATACATACATACAAGCATACGTGCATACATACGTGCATGCATACATACATACATACACACATACATCCGTACATACATTCGTACACACATACATTCGTACGTACATACATACATACATACATACATGCATACATGCATACATACATACATACATATACATACATACACACACACATATATGCATACATACATGCATGCATATATACATGGACAGACTAAGAGACAGGCAAACAGAGAGAGAAAGAGAGAGGCCCTGTCTCGCTGTTTCTGATGCACGTACAAATCGGAACAAATGTCAAAAGCTGGGATAACCTTGTGACTGGATTTTGTCAGGTCAACGTGAGAGTTTCTTTGTCTCCTTGTTTTGCTTATTTTGTGGATATCAGACACTGGATTTCAACTTTGAAGAACGAGCTTTCCATCAGGAGAGACATATTTCTGAAATGTCACCTTCGATTAAAAAGAATGCACTAATTCTTTGTTTCTTACACGTTAGAAATGGATATATATATTTCTGTAAACTTCAAATATGGATCAACCTAAATCAATACCAGCTATTTCCCAATAGCTTCTTTACTTATTTTCAGTTCATTGTTTTTGTCCATGTTCCGTTGTTTATGTACATGTGAAAATGTTACTACCTTACCTGGGACTTAAAACAAAGAATATTGAAATGAATGGTAAAATACTAAGCAGCCATATACTCTACGACCGACCTATTGGTCGTTTTAGGCAAGGACTTTAAATGCGCTTTTCCAATGTTCATATTCGGATCAGTATTCCAACATTCATTTCATGTTTTATCTTTCGTCTGCGGTCATTATATTTCGGACCCTACCCCAAAGAAGATTACTTCAGCAGACTGTGAAACTAACCCAAAAGAAGATCATGCGAGCATACCGTGGAACTGGGCCAAAAGATGATTATTCAAGCAAAATATGAAAGCTACCCAAAGAAGATTATTCAAGCAAAATATGACACCTATCCAAAGGAAGATTATTTAAACAAACTGTGAAGCCTACCCAAATGAAGATTACTTAAGCGAACAAAGAAACCTACAAAAAGGAAGATTATTTAAGCGAACTGTGAACCTACCAGGAAAAAGATTATTTAAACAAAATCGGAAACTTACCCAAAGGAAGATTATTTAAGCAAACTGTGCAACCTGTCCAACGGAAGATTGTTTTTTAAGTAAACTGTGAAACCTACCCAAAGGAAGATTTTTAAGCAAACTGTGCAACCTGTCCAACGGAAGATTATTTAAGTAAACCGTGCAACCTATCCAACGGAAGATTATTTAAGCAAACTGTGCAACCTGTCCAACGGAAGATTATTTAAGCAAACTGTGAAACCTACCCAAAGGAAGATTTTTAAACAAACTGTGGAACTTGCCGTCCAAGACACCACAAGTGCATACAATAACAAATGCACGAGCAACAGTAAAATCTGTGTAAACGCCCCCCACCCCCAAAATAGATCAATAAATAAATGAAAGAACTTAATAGAAAAAAAAAAAGAGATGAGACGCGCTTGGCTATAGTGACGCGCTCATTACAGACACAACTGTTTCAGTTTCTGAGGAGAGAAATTGATTATACTAAAAAAAAAAAAAAAAAAAAATATATATATATATATCTAGTACACACTCAGCCATGACTGACAAGGTGAAATGGCCGATGCACGGTAAACCAGCCCAATGTGGATAGGAGATAACAAAGCTCTCCAATTTACCGTGTATTTGATCGAATAGCCATTAACAACATTACCATTACGCCAAAAATGTGAATTAAAAAGAAAACCCTGTCTTTTGCATTTTGATGAGAAGTTATGTCATTGCTCGTTCTCCGTTGTTGTTGTCCTGAATGTTGTCACTTTGCGACTGAATGTTGTGTTGTTTTTTACCTGAGGAAAACCTAGGAGGTTGAAATACATCGTGTTTTGTGTCCTGCAGTCTGTTTGCACATATTGTCTTGCGGAACCAATAGCATTTCTTTTTAATGTACTGGAAATGTTTAAAGGAGAGAGAAAAAAAACACGTACGATACCAAACAAAAATAAAAACGACTATGGTCAGGGGAGGAAAAAATAGTAATGGACACAATGTCTCTAGAGGGAAACGCTTCTTACATTGAAACCTAAAGAGGATGGTGTTCGTTTCTTCTGATTCAAAAGTACAGAAAATAATTCGGTGTTTTCAAAAATCCATGTCACCATTGCAACAAGACCAAAGTGCAGTAGAGTATCTCATCTTAATTTTCCTTTTTTTTCTGTCTTTTTTACGTCTTTCTTCTTCTTTCTTTTTCTTCTTCTTCTTCTTCTTCTTCTTCTTCTTTTCGTTCTTTCTTTTTCTTGTTTTGAATTTGTTTTGTTGTTCTTGTTTCTTCTTCTTCTTCTTCTTCTTTTTTTTTCTCTCTTCTTCTTTTTTGTTGTTCTTGTTGTGTTGTTGTTGTTCTTGTTGTTGTTCTTCTTCTTTCTTCTTCTTCTTCTTCTTCTTCTTTCTTCTTCTTCTTCTTTCTTTTCTTCTTCTTTTTCTTCTTCTTCTTCTTCTTCTTCTTCTTTCTTCTTTGTCTTCTTCTTCTTCTTCTTTCTTCTTTGTCTTCTTGTCGTTCTTGGGTTCCTTGTTGCTGATGTTTCCTCAAAAGCGTGATCACAATAAGTTGTTTGTATTACAAGAGACCGGTGTTCAATATCGCTACATCTCCATTCCGATAGCTCTCGATTCATGAAAGTCGACAAACTATTTGACTGGATTCTGGTGTAGAATAAATCTTTTTTTTATCCGTAAAAATTGTGAGGATTAAAACAAACTCATGGAGCAAAAAAATGCATTGGTTTTTAAACTATAAACAAACCCAAACAAAAATCAGTGAAGTGTGCGCATTACATACGGGTGTATTTTAACAAACTTTTTTGCACTGTTACATTTGTTGTAATTGAAATAATTGGAAACGTTTGAGAAGACGTGTGCAATACATCACACTCTTTACAGGTGTTTATTTCTTGGGGTTTTTTTATGTTGATGTTTGTGACGTAACGGTTGTTTGGAAGTTTTCTTTTTCTCCTGTTCTCGCGACACCACACTGGTGATTGTAAAGTTTCGTAGGTGCAGGTTGAAATAAGACTCTCTCTCTCTCTCTCTCTCTCTCTCTCTCTCTCTCTCTCTATCTATCTATCTATCTATCTATCTATCTCTTCTCTCTCTATCTCTTCTCTCTCTCTCTCTCTCTCTCTCTCTCTCTCTCTCTCTTCTCTCTCTCTCTCTCTCCTCTCCTCTCTCTCTCTCTCTCTCTCTCTCCTCTCTCTCTCTCTGTGTGGTGTGTGTGTGTGTGTGTGGGTGTGTGTGTGTGTGTCCTGAGTCACTAATTTGAAACAGAGAGACAGAACAGTAAACCTGCGTCCTTCTGTACCCCATACAGGCCTTAATGGACAAACCAAACACCACCCCACCTCTCTCCCCCCTCCCATCCTCTCGTCCTCTCTCTCTCTCTCTCCAAACTCTCTCCCTCTCTCTCTCCCTCTCTCTCTCTAATTGGCAAATAATGCTTAGGCTGAAATTACGACTCCTTGGGAAGAAACGAATCGAATTACCTTTACGTATCCCAATCAAATGAGCACGTGCTAACACTAACCTAACTACTCCCTCCCATTTCCCGAGAGACAGAGAAAAACAGGAAGAACGGTGGACAGACAGACAGACAGAACAGACTTTCTCACACACACACACACACACACACCACACACACACACACACACACACGCCGCGCGCGCGCGCGCGCGCGCTCGCGCGCTCGCGCGCACACACACACACACACACACACACACACACACACACACACACACACACACACACACCCTACAAGGCTTCACGGTCGCGTTCAGGTTGCAGTCTTCTTGTTATCTCTTATTGAACTATTGATCTTTTTTTTTTTTTTTCTTCAGCGGAAATTTAATATGTAATGCCCAGAATTTGATAAATGAACTTCAGAAATTACCAACAGTACAACGGAAAAGGAACGAACACTGAAACTACATCGAAAGAGTACTGCTTACACAACATTTGCGTACTGATTAGATTTTGCATGTAAGAATTTTCTATTTGTCCGCTTTATATATTAATGTCCGCAATTCGAGAAGCGACAAATGTCCACTTGTCCTATCGTCGACATTTTTACATCAAACAAGGTTATATTTTCATCCTCGTCTATTGATTTGTTCGTTTGTTTGTTTGTTTGTTTGTCTATCTATCTGTCTGTCAGCCAGATTAACTATAAGCCACGAAACCGACTTTTATGAAACTTGAAGGAAAGATGGAAGGTGGCTCAAGGCCGAAGCCAAAGAACGTTGGTGCGGATCCGTGGTATGCATCCGGATCAAAGGGCGGATCAAACATCTGCTTTGTTCTTCACCTCGACGGAGGGCTGCGCTCTACCGAGTGCCCTTCTAGATCTGTCTTTTCCTTTTTTTTTATTTTTATTTTTTGTTTGGTTTTTGTTAGGGTTTTATTGGTTTTTGTTTGTTTGTTTGTTTTTTTTGTTTTTGTTTTCTTTTTTTTTGCTTTGGAGTTGTATTACATGTCTATCACATGTCCAAGGAGCTATGTACCTTTTAATTGTTCCATGTTGGAGAATGGGACAGGAGAAGGGGAGATTACTTGTCTTTACTGATTATTTACCCTTAATTATGTGTGTTGGTCATGAAAAGCATTATCCTTACCTGGTTGAGCGAGGCGTTCGTAGGAGGAAGGGTAAAAAAAAAAAACGAACATCAGACACATATAGAACCACCGTGCAGTAATTTGGATGATCTACGACTGGCGAGAGGGGAGAAAAAGCACACTTCCAGTAATGAATCAGCTGTGTGCACACGGTAGATACATACATACCCACTTCAGAATGAACAATGGCACTGAAGACTCAGCACTAGGTGTTGAACACCATCGCCACGCGCGCACTTCACTCCAACAACTTGCATGTGTCTCCTCCCTCCCGTGACTGGTAACAAAACAGTCGCTGTAATTGCTGTTAGTTTGGTTGTTGTGGTTACAGCAGCAACTGTTCCTGTCTCATTGTTGGTGTTCTTGACCAGCGGGCAAAGCACAAATCCTGTCGCCAATTCCTCTGCGGGGGGTTGCAGACTGCTCACGGCACTAGGAACCCTCCATGACGCTACCTCTCCCATCTCACGCCTGTGCTGTCACACACCGTTGAAGAGAAGAAGAGACGAGGCCATGGTGGAGGGAGGGAGAGAGGAGGGTATCCACGGGGCGTTCACCGCTGGCTGGCGAGGTTATCGGCCCTGCGCGGCGTTCCAGACACGGGCAGGACCTGGGCTAGTCTTGCCTTGCCCCAGCCAGCACCACACCTGGTCGTCCACAACACACACACACACACACACACACACCACACACACGGAGCCTGTCTCTATGCCAGAAGAATCCCGCGTCAGCGTGTACCCATTCCGTCCTCCGTGGGCATTGCTCCCGCCAGAGAAAAAAGAGCCACTGGTCTTCAGCATCTTCCTTACAGTCATACCCAGCTGTTCTCACGTCCATGGAACACGTCCATGGCTCTCCAAGAATCCCCCTACCTTTTAAGACACATCCCCCCCCCCCCCCACATACCTCTCCTCCTTCTCCTTCACCACTGTAACACAAAAGCTGAGAAGAAAAGAGAGACACGCACAAAAGTAAATAAATGAATAAAAAAAATAAAAAAAAACGATGAAACTTAGAGGTTGGTGGTGGAATATTCACTCACTTCAACAACAGCTCTACAACTGGTCACAAAAGTAAAAAATGACTAATTAATTTTTAAAAAAAAAACGATGAAACTAACAGTTTGGTGGTGGAATATTCACCCACTTCAACAACAGCTCTAGAACTGGTATGTGGAGTGCAGGGAGAGAAAGAACCCGTAAGCGATCCCTGAAAGTCTGGAACCGACTGGGAGAGAAAGAACGTGGTGGCAGTGGGACGGACGAACGAACTCTGTAGGAAAGGTTGTATGTATACATGCAGGAGGTTGGGAGGATCGCTAAGCAGTCTGCTGTCCGAACACTCCCTGCGAAGTCCACAGAGTGAATGAGAGACGGACGGAGAGAGGGAAGGAAAGGGACAGAGAAAGAAAGGAGAAAGAGAAGTACGGAGAGCTAGGAATAAGGGTGAGGGGGGGGTGAGGGGTGGGGTTGGGGGCGCCAAGGCGAGGAGGAGGTCTTAGCGCGCCAAGGCGAGGAGGTCGTCTCCTCCTTCTTCTCCTCCTCCTCCTCCTCCTTCTCCCCCTATCCTCCTCCTTCCTTGCAGCTCGTGCCGTGTGTATCTCCCTTTAGTGTTGGCGCGCGCTTCCCGCCACGTTAGCTTCGGAGTAGGCCAAGACAGGCCGCCGCCGCCATCAATCGATCGTCAATAGTCTCGGCCAGCCTGCTCCAAAGAGTTCATCATTAGCTGTGTAAAGTTGTTTGGCACGAAGAGTTCTCTCTCTCTCTCTCTCTCTCTCTCTCTCTCTCTCTCTCTCTCCTCTCCTCTCTCTCCGCTCCTCTCCCTCTCTCTCTCTCTCTCCTCCTCACCTCCGCTCATTCTCTCCTTCCACTTCATTTCATTTTTCCATTTTCGCTGCCATCACCCACCCCCACACACACAAACCAACCCCTTCCCCACCCTACCACCCTCCCCCACCCCAACTACACCCATCCCAATCCTTACAACGCCTCCCCTTTTTCTTTCCACCCTCCTCCCCTGTATCTTCTTGAAACCTACCCCACCCCAACACCCGACCCCATCCCCCACCCCATCCTCCCCTCCCTCTGCCTCCTCCCCTCCCTCTGCCTCCTCCACCCTTAGCCTTACCACCCCCCCCCCCCCCACCCCCCCCCCTTCCCCTCCGTCTCCTCTCTCTCTCTTCCCGATCCGCCAGGCCACTTTATTTTCTGTCCCTGGCCACCTCCGCTGTCGTCTGCCCTGTCTGACAACTTCATGACAAGAGAGAGAGAGAGAGAGAGATGAGAGAGCGAGGAGAGAGAGAGAGAGAAGAGAGGAGCCAGAGAGAGACCAGAGACAGAGACTTGCTTTTTTAGAAAGGCTAGTTGGAGGAGAGGGAGAGAGAGAGAGAAAGAGAGAGGACGGAGAGAAGAGGCTAGTCTATGAAGAGAGGAAGGTTGAGAGAAGAGAGAGACGAGAGAGCGAGAGGAAGAGAGAGAGGAGAGAGAGAGAGAGACGCTCTTTTTAAGAAAGGCTAATGAGTATACGTATTGAGAGAAGAGAGAGAATGAGAGAGAGATAACGAGTGGAGAGAGAGAGAGAGAGAGAGAGAAGAGAGAGAGAGACGAGAGAGAGAGAGGAGACAAGAGCGTTTGGTAAGAAGGAGGGAGAGGAGACTAGAGAGAGTAGGGGAGAGGATCGGAGAGAGAGAGAGAGAGACTAGAGAGGAGAGGACTGAGAGAGAGATGGGAGAGAGAGAGAGGAGACAAGGAGATGGGGAGAGACGACAGAGGAGACAGAGAGACGGGAGAGATAGAGACGACTAGACGATAAGACGTAGATAGAGAGGATAGAGCCGAGAGCGAGGGGAGGCCCGTTCCTCTTAAGAAAGACTAGTCTGAGCGAGAGAGAGAGAGAGAGACACAGAGACGAGCGAACAGACAGACAGGCAGACAGACAGACAGGAGAGAACAGAGAGGACAGAGAGAGAGAGAGAGAGGGGTTAGAGAGGAGATAGAGGAGAGCGTGAGAGATAGAGGAGGCAGACAGAGTGAGTATAGTGGCAGAGACAGAGAGAGACAGAGGTGAGACAGAGATACGAGAGAGGAGAG
>JADBJO010002323.1:273259-298259 GCA_016801955.1 Conus betulinus
CATAGTTGCGAAACCAGCCAGAGTAAGCGTCCTTCAGAGGACGGCGCCATCTCATTCATCCGACGGCAGAAGACCTTGTCCATACCGGTATATACTTTTTGACACGAATTCACCATTATCAAAACAAAAAAAAAAAAAAAAAAAAAAAAAACCTCTTTCCAGAACCCCGTTAACGCCCCCGAAATCTGATGTGGTTCTGCTTCCTAATGTTTGTTAAGGATTTTTTTTTTCAATGTTTCTCCAGTATATCTTCACAAAAAAAAAACAACATTCGATTCGTTTTTCAAATTGTGTATTTATGATCAGTTCTAAGGAATGTTTTAAAGATTTGATAGCGGTCGGGGGAGGAAAAGGGGGGAGGGGGATATGCCTGACCATGGACAGATGGAATGGCCGATTGGTCGTTTGGTCATTTCGTAAATTTGACATGTAAACAGCCCTTAAAAGCGCGCTCTCATTTTGTGAGCAGCGGACTCCGATAACTTGACTTTAAATCAACAGGGAACAAAACGTAATGACCGTAAAGAGAGACCACTTTGCCTGACTGCCGTTCCCTAGTGAAGCGTTCCATGTTTACCACAAATACCAAAGGGCTCCAAAAGCTTTCTTTGTGCTAAATACGGAAAACAGAGAACAAAGGGCGCAATTTCTTTCAGCACACGTTTTGATAATAACTAAATGACACAGTTTTCTGTAAGATAACAAAGGATATCAAAGCTTTTTTAATGTAAGTAAAAAGAATAATCGCCGAAAAGCTTTCTTCAACATTTTCTTTTCTTTTTAAGATCAAAATATACAGAATATTTTTTTTTCTTCAATCAGAAAGTGAAATGGGGCTTAAAAGCTTCTTTTTTTACAATCTTCGTTACCTGAAGACAGGGCATAAAAGGCTCTTCCGAAAGTTTGGGGGTTTTGGGGGGAAAGAAAAGGACACCAGAAGCTTTCCTTGAGCTCTTTTAAATGAATGAAAGATGTTTAAAAGCTTTCTGCAGACTTTGTAAAGGGAACAAAATGGGATCCACAAGTGCTTTCTAATTGTGTGTGTGTGTGTGTGTGTGTGTGTGTGTGTGTGTGTGTGTGAACAAAGAGCACGATAAGTTTTCTCCAAACTTTTAAACGTAGAAAGGACACAAAACCTTTTTTTCGAACATTTTATTTCATGTGAAGAAGAGACACCAAAGATGTTTTTATACTCTTCATGTATAGAAAGAGGACCAAAACTATCTTCAAACTTTTTTAAAGCAACAAACTAAAAACGTTTTTCTTGAAACAATGTTACAGTAACAAATAGCATGGAATCTTGATCCGATTGCGAGCGCGCGTGTGTGTGTGTGTGTGTGTAAAAAAGAAAAGCACGAATCACTTTCTTCACACTATTTGAGCAGGAAAAGTTCAAACTTTGTTACCAGTGAATCAAAAACGCACCAAGATTTTTTTTTTTTTTCAGATTTATATTCTTTGATGAGCCGTATGTACAGCCATTATTTCAGGCTACTAGGAATGGCACATTTGGGGGAGGGGGGGGGGGGGGGTGAAGATGTCAGGGGAGACATGACATTAGGAATAACACTTCAGAACAAACTTTTAGAAACATTTTTTTTGTTCCATTTCTAAAGTGCCATTGAACTTGAATAAAGTGTGGTGCCGTCTCTCGCTGGATTACCCTGAAGCACATGCAGGCTTACATGAACTGATCGAAAACATTGAGAAAATAAGTCATTGGGGGAAAAAGAACTGCAGATCTCAATTCCTTGGTCATTAGGAAAACGACTCAGCCAAAACGAGTTACCTCCACCAAGGAGACTGGTGTTCGTCTTCATCTTTTAGGGTTTCATCGTCAGCCAGTCTGAACGACTGTTGGAGGGAAGATGGAATAGAGAGTAAAGGATGAACCAGTACATTGTGGAGTGAACCCGTGAAGCTGAAGAAGTTCTCTAATGGACATGGACAACATTGATCTTCCGTATTGCCATACCCTGTTAAACAACAACAACAAAACAACAACAGCAACAACAACAACAGCAGCAGCAGCAGCAAACCATGGGAAGAAACTAGTTTTAACTGGTACTTAGTATCATTTCCTAAGGCGAAGAAGTGAATTTTGTTTTTATTCACGAACTGTCTGGTCCACGAAAATCTACAACAACAGCAACAACAACAACAACAGTGACAACACCAATAACGGTAACGACAACAATAACAACAACGAACCATAGAAAGAAACTAGTTTGATCCGTACTTAGCATTATTTCCCTTGGCGATAAAAAAAAATTGTTTTCATTGATGAACTAACTTGTTACACGAAAATCTATAACAACAACAACGACAACAACAAAGACGACGATAAAAACAATAATAATAATAATTCAAGGCCTATCTGGCAGCTTTATATAGGCCATCCATGTTACAGCGTTCACATCGATTGAGGTTTCTTTGTGTGTGTGTGTGTGTGTGTGTGTGTGTGCGTGCGGGCGTGCGTGCGTGCGTGCGTGCGTGCGTGCGTGCGCACGCGCGGGCGCGCGCGCGCGCGCGCGCGCGCGTGTGTGTGTGTGTGTGTGAATGTGTGTGCGTGTATGTGTGCGTGCGTGCGCGCGCGCGCGCGCGTGTATGTGTGTGTGTGTGTGTGTGTGTGTGTGTGTGTGTGTGTGTGAGTGTGTGTGTGTGTGTGTGTGTGTGTGTGTGTGTGTGAGTGTGTGTGTGTGTGTGTGTGTGTGTGTGTGTGTGGTGTGGTGTGTGTGTGTGTGTGTGTGTGTGTTTGAGTTCAATTGTGGATCCATGATCCCTTTGAAGTCTGTGCTCTCCCAATAGCACTCTTGTTGATTTTTTTTAAAGCAGTGGCAGGCACTAATACAGCGTCAGAAACCTATCACATACAGTAAATGAGCTGGGTTGCTCTGTCCTGCAAACAGCATCAGCCACTGCGTTCTGGCTGTAGGCTCCTCTCCTCTACAGTTCAATTGATTCTCGTGGGGTTTTTTTTTTTTCTTGGTCTGCTTTGTTATATACACCAGTATTCCATCATTCCATGTTACTCTCGGTGCCAGCATTTGCTAGTCATTAAACGTCCTTGCCGGTAGTTGAGAGCTAAAGCTGCAACAAGTCTATGCAAACCACAGAGCCGATGAGTTCGTCTGGTGTGTGTGAAGCGATTCCCCTGGAGCCACTGTCTGTGGGGGTCTCACCCTGGAAACTGCGTCGTCGCCATAAAAGATGCATTTAGTCGGCACTGAGAAAATAATTGGTGTTGTTTGGGAGGGTGGGAATCTCTCTCTCTCTCTCTCTCTCTCTCTCTCTCTCTCTCTCTCTCTCTCTCTCTCTCTCTCTCTCTCTCGTTTCGCTTAACAAACCAGGTAGACAGATGAAAGTAGTTGAATTCAAGATTTTTTTTTTTTTGGTATGAAAGTGTAGTTTAGATTTTTGTAAGCATACACTTGGACAAAGTGATCAGTAGTGACCATTTTTAAAGCATGATGACGGACATAAAGTTCCTTTGGCATAAACGACCTGTAAGATTGTTATATCTAAGACACTGATATGTCGGATGTGAATAACGCGTGATTTAAGAGAGAGAGAGAGAGAGAGAGAGAGAGAGAGAGAGAGAGAGAGAGAGAATCTATCGACACTTTTTTTTTTAATCCGCGATGCTTTCGGGGTTTTCCCCTAACTCCTTTAAGTGACCATGAATCCTAACGATAATGTTAACAACAACAACAACAATGAAATAATAATAATAATAATATCAGTATTAATAATAATCATAATAATAATGATATTAATAATTATTAATGATGATAATGATTAAAATGATATAATATTAATAATAATAATAATAATAATAATAATAGTAATGATAATAACAATAATGATAATAATAGTAATAATAACCATAATAATAACAATGATCTACTATTTATGGAGCGCTATTCTAGCTGTAAACTACTCATTCCGCTCTCGTGCACCTTTCGAGCCCTCATCCATTCACATAGAAGACCTACCTGACCACACGCATTATTGTACACACACCATTTGGGGGAAAGAATTGCTCAAAATGCTTGGCTGCAAAAAAAGAAAAATGAAAAAGAAAAAAAAATGTTTCAAGCTGTGCTTTGTAAGTAGATAAGATGGGCTGCTGGTTCCTTAGAGTGGGAGACAGTGAGTTCCAAATAGGGCATGACTGCAAATGTTTACTGTCCTCGCTCACATGCAGAAGAAGTCACTATAGAAACCCCCCAACAGCTGAAGTAACAAGTTAGTCACCACCCTGACCGGCTAATGAAAGTAGGAATTACGATCCCCGTGTGAACCAGTGAGATGACATAACACACTAAACAGTGCATGGAACAAATCTTGCTGATTGTTCATTTCAAGATTTCCTTTCGGACCTCTAGTTTTCACAGTCAGAGTGTATCTTGTTTCTATGGAAAATGATGCGAATCAGAAGCTGGACTGGAAAACAGGTGGCTTATAGTCTTTTTTTGTGTTTTGTGTTTTTTGTTTTGTTTTTTTTTTTTGTTTCGTTGTTTCTAAGTTAGTGTGTGATGGGCAACACAGTTCACCGAATCCTACAAACATCCTCTGACTGACAAAACTCGCTTTGCACCTGTTGAAACCCTGCCTTTAATACATCATCGGCTCTGCACCGTATCACTTAGCCTTGCCTCCACACACACATGCATAACTCTCTCTCTCTCTCTCTCTCTCTCTCTCTCTCTCTCTCTCTCTCTCTCTTCATTATAAGAAAGAAAAACGTAGTGGGTGAGGGGGCTGAGGGTGTAGCAATCACGGCAATAAGGCAGAGAAATCAGCCTCTTCAAGAAGCCATCCCCGAGGAGGACCGGCTGTTCGTCAGTGTAACAGCCACTTAACTAGCTGTTAGTAGCGCTTGGGTTGGGCGGGTTAGTGTTCCTGTTTGTTCCCCCATGATGTCTGGGTTAGTGAACGAGCCATTCTGGCCAGAGCTGAGAGTAAATGCGCTTGTTTTCTGGTCCAGAGCGAGATTAGTTCTTTAGTGTGTTCTCGTGAGCGTGCTTTGATCTTCACATCCCTACGTCATAGGTTACGAGCGAGGCGAGCTGGCGAAGTGGGGTGAGAATTTTTGTACAGCAGACAAATAGGGCTGTGCAATGTTGACACAGTTTTCGGACTATTTTCTTTCTGCGAACAGTAATTTTATACCACGAGCAATTTCAGATTGTTCCCGACGTTGATTTTGAAGAACTACCGAAAAGTCAAAAACATTTTTAGACAAAGACTTCTTAGAGTGTCGTGAATCATATCTGAGACTTGATTTCATCAAAAAGATTCGATTATATATTTCATTTTTAATAAAACAGTTTCGAGACACGTGAGGAATATTTTCGAATTCGAAGTGACGCGTAGACGTTGACTCCCATGCGGTGTTGGGAACAGCATCGCTGACAACGCTGCAGAAATCACAATCAGAATATTCACCGATCGCTGAAACGGATTTCGATTTAATGTAAAATTGCACGCAAACTGTGCGTCTAAAGATGTATGTGTGTTACCATTTTTTCATCTTTACCTGTGCCAGATTTGCCTTTTTACACGAATAGAAGGGTTGATTTATCTCACATCTATAATCTGGTAACTTTTCCGTCAAATTTTGATCGCTTGTTAGTTTGTTTGCCTTGTTTGCCTTGTTTGTTTGTTTTCTAAAAAATATTTGCTGTGCTCGTTGCATGTCGTTCTGTTTTTCCCCCATACATTATCAAATACACCTATTGAAACTTTCTTATATTACAGATGTCCTTGACCATATGCTGAAGTGTTTAGGTATGTCTTATGTAGTACAGTTAATAATTGACACTGACTTTGATGTAACTGCCATTCATTTGTTAAATTCATGAATATGTTGCTGTGGTCATGTATGATGGCGGAAATTGAAATAGAACCTTCATTGCAAGGAGAGAAAAAAAAGAAAAAGAAACCCTTTCCAATAAGAAAGCAGAGAAAATCTAGAGGCTACTATGATACAATCATGTATAAATATATTAAAATGCCGTATAATAAAATGGTAAGTGGCATTTTCTGATTTTTGACAAAGTGAAACACTCGGGTCTTTATCGCATTGGTTTATTTTTACTGCCTTCTCTACTCTTTAACCACTACCGTCACAAATACAGCATACCACTCCACTAAACCAGCTACACAACCTACACACCCCATCGTTTCACTCCCCCCCCCCCCCTCTCCGCCCCTCCCCCTCCATTTCCTCTCCCATAATCCCCTCTGTCGTTTCCGTCTGGCGGTCATTTTATTCGAACACATGGAATGCTAAGTGACTCTTCGTTCTTTGTTCGTACTGTCCTAAATGTTAAATGTTATCTGTTTTTTGCCTGAAGAAGACCCAAGAGGTCGAAATGCATCATGTCTTGTGTCCTGTGCTTTGTTTGCCCAGTGTCCTCGGCGGTAACTAACCCCCTTTCTTTCTAAAGTTTGCCTTTTCTATAGATAAAATGCAGACACAGCGCATAGATCTGACAACTGTGAAACGTCACCATATTCTCAAAAACCGTTTTATACAATTCTATCGTATTGAATATTTGTTTTTCAACACATTTAGGAATTATTAATGGGGTTTTTTTTGGTATGAAAGAGACAAGGGCTACAAGTATGAGCAGAGAAAAAGACAAGAGTCAAAACATGGTGCCTCACAAAAGTGAAAATAACCACTCACTGAATGGTTGAAATGATTGTATATAGACTTCACTGTGCCCCGTGCAACTGCTATCTGCGTTGACCGGTTTCTCCCTTACAAGTGAATAACTGTTATCACGAAAAGGATCGTTTCACTATTCTACTATCAAAACTTTGGTATTTCTTACACTACAAACTGAAAGGTGCAGCTGAAATGATACATGCACATGTGTGTTGTTTACACACTTGAGTATACTGTTTTCCGCGAGAAAAATGTTGAGTTATTCCAGCATTGGTGGGGTACTGTTTCACCTTCAGTCTGAAGAAAAGGCCGGAATGAATAAAAGGATAAGGGATATAATCATGATGAAAAGACATGTAAACAATAAACACTACAATTTCATGGAAATGAATTATATCCGACTTATTTGTTTATTTGATCATCTTCTTCATTTGCTCTTTCCCATAGTTTTAGGGTTGAATATAAAAGAATGTGTTTATCGTTTTTTTTCCTCAGCTGTACGTTCACATGTTCATTTCTATCTCGCGGCTATCCCCAGAAGACAAATTTACATGCAGCCACATTATGCTCTGTGACAATGCAGAAAGCCAGACACGCTTCCAGCCGGGAGACAGCACCTTGGTAATGATATAACACAGCAGCCACCCTGGGTATCACTATTGTCTTATCACGTCAGCGGCAGCTGGCCAGGAGAAGATGTGAGAGCCTGTACATTGAAACTAATAGCTAATCAGCTCGGCAGAGGTCTCAACGCATGGACTTACTGATTCGCCGTGCCACACTAGAATTATCCCTGCCGGAGATGACGGGTGGGGATGCTGTGAAGGGAGGTGGGGAGTGTGTGTGTGTGTGTGTGGGGGGGGGGGGGGGGGCGGGAGGGAGTGGAGATTCAGGGATGAAGGGCTGGCTTGAACGGACGTCAAGGATCTGGAAGAGAGGTTGTGTGGGTTATCTGAAACGCATGTTTCTTTGCTTTTTAGCGGTGTTTAGTTGGGTTCTGCGTTCTGTTGGCTCCCTTCCCGGCTGTCTCATAGCTCTTCAAATATCTGTTTAACGGAAAAGGGATGAATTGAATGGGATTTTCATGTTTGTTTTTGAGCTGATGCATTTCATATTCTTCTGGAGAAAAGAAGTTGATAGGGAGATAATTTGGGGGTAACGCCCTGTCTCCCAGGGACCCTCTGAGGCAACATATAACAGCTCCTCCATTCAGAGTTCTTCCTGGACTCATCCACACTCCCACTGTCAGTATACAGGTCACAATAACTACCGAATCACAGAGAAACTGAGCGACATCTTCCCTGTTCATCATGACTATCCATCACGGAAAGCCCCAAGCCCCATCCTACCTCTCGTCCCTGTTTCACTACGTCTCTTTGAAACAGTTGGACACAAGCTTATCTCCTGTAGGGCGAGAGTACATGCAATAAGAAATCTCCATGATGGCAGAACCTGACCGGACTGCAAACAAAGACTATTTTTTCTGTATTTCATTTACCATTTATTTATCATTTATCTAAGGGTAATCCTGTAGTCATGTGCTTGCCCACAGAGGAACAGAACAAGAAGAGCTGATCCTGGGCCTGCAGTTCCAGTTCCATGTTGGTGGGATTTTCCTTCCCTTCATTTTACTCTTCTTAGGGAAACTTGGAAGGTATAAGACCTGCAGACACTAAGTTTAAGATGACAGACGCCACAATTAGAGCCTACAGACACCAGATACCAGATACATGATGTGCAGACACAAGATATTAGGACCTGCAGAATGCAGGTGTATGATATAGGATGTAGCACCAATAGACACTGGTATTAGACACAAGACCCAATAGATTGAACCTACAGAGACCTTGCTGACAATAGAGCATCAACGAACTCCTGACCCAGGATGTAGAACATGCAGACATCAGGCCCATAATATAGAATCAGCAGACTCCGGGCCTAGGGTATAGAATCAACAGACTCCTAGGTCCAAGAAACAGAACCTGTAAACAAACAAATGCCCACAAAGAATTTTAGACAACGTTCCCAAGACACATGATCTGGAGTATGGGGAACGCTGAACTGAACGTTCCCAGTCTTTGCACTCTAACCCCAAACAAACTCCACCAGAACTGTCTGTGATGGTCAAACCATTTCCTCTGCGATGTTGTGACATACGAAGAGGTTCAAACCCATTAACTCCCCGTCGTCGATGCAAGACGCTAACCACTTTGCCACGGCAGAAGATAAGAGAGGAATGATATCTTTCATTTTTAGTAGCATTGGTAGTGGGCAAGAATGGACTGTAAGGGAGCTAACTCACTCTGGCGGGCCGCCAAATTGTCAGCTGCAAGAAATAGACCGCGTCACAAAAAAAAAATAAATAAATAAAATACAGCTAAATACACATAGTAAGATTCACAGTGACGTTTATGTCACACACAGTACGAAAAAGATCAGTGAATTTTTGACAGATATATGGAGTGTTTCTGTTATTGACATTCACCTGTGGACTATTATCTTAAGCATTATATGTATATATATATATATATATATATATATATATATATATGTGTGTGTGTGTGTGTGTGTGTGTGTGTGTGTGTGTGTGTGTGTTATTTGTCACGTCTGAAAAAAAAAACATATCTGCTGAAAATCAACTTGTCTGTTTCCTATTGTGTGCTAAATAAAAGTAACTTTGCGTCCGTTTTGTGTTTTGATTTGTATTTTGATTTATAAGCCTTTAGGTTCCACGCACACATCACCAGGTGAGCCTTTGGCCTGGAGAGCCATCTGTGCATTGCTGTGGGTTCGTCTCTTGTCTTGCTGCCTGTCAGTGTGTTTATTACCTCATCAAATTATACAGTAGATATGATACCCCCCCCCCCCCCCCCACCTTATTTCTGTAAGATATAAAACGACGGTTCTTGATTAAAGGAAAGCATGAAATTTCTGTATTATATTCAATTCCATGTAGTCATGTTCCGGAATGCTTACACGACCATTTTCTGATTCTCCCCACACAGGTATTTAGAGACCACGATTAGATACAATCCATATTTAAAAAAAAAAGAAGAAGAACATAAATGAAGATAATATTTACCCACGTGCTCGTCATCTCGGATTTCATATTGTTGACTACGATTATCAATGTTCAAATGAACGTCACGTTTAATCAAATAGAACAAATCCGATAATTTGACATGGAAGACGTTCAAAGAATAGTAGTTGATTAAGACGGGTTTTTTTTTCCCCTCAAATTGCTGCAATAAACTTTTTAACTCACAGAAATTCAGAGGGAAGGAACTTTTATTATACCACTCTGGTACCACCCGAATGACAATACGATATGACTGGCAGCTTAAAATGCCGTCAAAATCGCCGAGAACCTTCAGGCCCAATCTGACAACCTCTGACCGTAATTCATCATCACTGTGTAGAAATCTTCAGTGCAGCTGAGCTAAGTTTACCAATGAAAGGCCTACATGCTGTGAATGTGGGTAGGCTCCTGTACTGTGTTAGCTGAAGACTGGTGATAGCAGAGGCCTGTATCTTAAGTAAGTCAGACGTTATCAGGCAGCAGGCGAGAAACCGTCTTCTGAAAGATACGCAGGGATGGAGAGCTGGTAAGCGGGCCGTCACAACAACAGACCCGGCATCTGGCTTCCTCTGTTGGGCTGTTTCACTTCGGGAGAGTCGGCGGTTGAAACTTTCTCTTTTCACTTGGAGAAATGAGATTACATTGGTTTGTTTCGTTTGTCAGCGAGATTGTTCCAAAATTAACGAACCAATTTTGTCAAAATTTGATGGGCAGATAGAATGTGGTCAAGGAAGGAACCTCTTGAATGTGGTGAGAATCCATAGTGCCGACTTGGATCAAGGGGCGGAACTAGAAATCGTTCAGCAACATTATTATAAATTATCGGTTGATCTTGAAACACCTGAAGTTACTGTGTACAAGTTATACCGTTTATGTACATGAAGTACTCTACTTTTTTTTTCAAGAAATGTCGGAATTTCTACTGACATAGACCTTCGCATTTCTTATTTTCCATATCTTGTCTCCAAAATATACGCCGGGAAGTAACTCTCTCAGTCCATTCCTACCATTACTTCCCTTACATTCTTACCATTACATTCTCAGCACGAATCTGCGTGCTCCCCAATGTTCTTATCTCCATAATTTTAAAGATTTTCTTCTTTCGCCATAAAGTCATGTGACGTGGAACAATTCTAAAAGAAAACAGCTAATGCTAAACTTACATACACCGATGAGAACTAAGCAAAACCAATGTATTTATAACACTCTTTCTCCAAGTATGTAATACCCCTCTGCCCCCCCCCCCCCCCCCCCCTCTGCACCCCCCCCCCCCCCCCCAAATTCTTCGATGAGATTGATAGCTGAATGGACAAGATCACATCGTCATTGTCCTCTCCTCTCTCTCTCTCTCTCTCTCTCTCTCTCTCTCTCTTGTTTCTTTATTATATTCTTATTAGTGTTACACAAAAGGCTAAATTTAAACAGAAAAGGTGTGTTCTCCTTTATCATATAGCCTTAAGAATGAAGATTTGTCATGTGTCATATCCTTTTCCGTTCTAATCTCTCTCAGTATCCCTGTACTTTGCGATACTTTGTATCCTCAGGGGTTATGAGTTTGAATCGTCAGGTTTTTCTGCAATGTCAATGGCGCTTCAGCGGCCCGTGTTCTCCTGTTGTCGTGTGGGTGGTGATTGGATAGTATCCGAAAAGTTCCCTCCACCCGTCTGCATTCCTGTGTGTTAAAAAGTTTATTGAGCAATTCGACAACGGTGAAACTGAAAAAGAGAAAGTGCCTGAATCAACAACTTTTTTTCCGGTGTCTTTTTCAGTCAAATTTCAAATAATATCTGACCCGTTCTGATTTAAAGTTCATGTTCAGTTGAAAATGGACACTTGCACTCTGCAATTCTGACATTTGAATTAGCCGACCAGTGGGTATCATCTTCGTTTACTCTTTTTATGAAACAACAGCGCAACAGCTCTCTTTATTCAGCAAATTCTTTCCAATCTAATCTTTCGATTCCATTTTATACTAGTCACATAAAGTTAAGCACAGGCCTTTGCACACAGGGGGTTGATTCATCCCTTCAAAAAACATTGGTTTTTTTTTGTTATGCGGCAACCAATGATGGAATCTCACACAGCAGTGTGTAATCCAGCCTGTGTCAACTGGTAGTGCGCACGGGGGTCTTGGTGACCTCGTTACCGCGCGGGATAAAAAAGTGCAAAGTTGCGTTAACTGTGCCTGTTTTGCATCAAGCTTGCTGGCGACACAAGATGTATAAAATGAAAAATTCTTTTTTTCCCGTGCAATAGCAGTCTCTCAAGTGAGTTTTATGCCCCTTCTTTTGGCTGTTTAAGCGCGGGGTTGGTTACTGTCAGCCCTTTTCTCACCATGCCACCACGAAGAAAACTTAGCACCTTTGACAAAACCAGGGCGATTGCGTGGATACAAGATGGCATTGCAAAGGCTGAAGTGGCGCGACGACGACTGGTGTGCATCATTCAGTTATTGTTAGACTGAATCAGCGTTTTAGGGCGACCAACAGCGTTGAAGAGAGGCCACGGTCAGGTCGGCCTAGGCAGACTACTCCCAGAGAAATCGTTTCATCGAGAGGCCGGCCCTATTGCAGCGGGATACCACTTCCACCAGCATCCAAAGGCAGCTTCATATGGCAAATAACACCATCCTCAGCCGTCAAGCCATACGAAACCGTCTTCACCACACTTCGGCCTCAGATCACGTCGCCCAGCTGTTCGACCACGACTGCTAGCAGCCCATAGGCTGGCTCGCCGAGCTTTCTGCCATCGTCGTGTGAGATGGAACCAACAACAGTGGTCCCAGGTCCTCTTTTCAGATGAGTCGCGGTTTAGTCTTGAACACAATGACGGCCGAACTAGAGTTTGGAGGCGTGTTGGTGAACGTTACATTGATGCAGCTGTTCGCCAGACCAGGGCCTTTGGGGGAGGATCTGTTATGGTATGGGGTGCCTTCAGCCTCCACCACAAGACACCACTCTACCATATTGATGGAAACCTCACAGGCATCCGCTATCGGGATGAAATTCTGGCGCCTTTCGTTGTTCCGACCATGCAACGGATAGGACCCATGGCAGTCTTCCAAGACGACAATGCTCGGCCACATAGGGCCCGGGTGGCCGAAAACTTCATTGTGCAGGCCGGCATCAACAGGATGATCTTCCCGGCGTATAGTCCCGACCTCAATCCCATCGAGCATATGTGGGATGAGTTGGGGAGACGTGTGAAGGAGAACCATCCACCTCCCAGAGACCGCCAGGATCTCTTCCAAATGCTGCAACTGGAATGGCAGAGAATCCCTCAGAGGGTCATCAGAACACTGGTCAACTCGATGAGGAGTCGCTGCGTGGAATGTCTCGCCAATGGCGGTGGCCACACCCACTATTGAAATGATTTTGTGAACTGAACAGATTTTGCGAACTTTGATTTCGACCCATCCTCTGTTTAATTGTCTGTAAATCAACAACCGTTCATTCGATCCCAATGAAATTCAATGTACGTTGGAACAAGATAATGAATTAAATCTGTTCCCAATTTCAAAATCGTGGCTTTTATATTTTGGAAATTATGCGGGTACATGTAAACTGTGCTTAACTTTATGTGACTAGTATATAATCAGATAAACTGTCGTGAATATAACTCTAAACTCTTTTTTAAGACATGGTGCGGTCTCTATATTTTGAGAATAAAAAAAACAGAGAATTTTCTGTGAAAAGAACCAAAACAACACCTCCTGAAGATTTCCGTGTGAATGCTTGTATAATGCAATCACTTGCCCAACTGTCGTGATATTCATGCTGCCGGAGATAGGAAAGACACCGTCATACAATCATCATTAGAATTTTTAAAATTTAATTCGGAACAAGCATATCTGTCAGTAAGACCTTATCAATATCATCAATAATTTTATTAATTTTTCATCAAGGGATTATTTGTAGTATTTCTTCAGAGAGCAAACTGAAGGCTGAAAACTGACACATTCACAGCATAAGGTTTACTGATTTTTTTTGTTTGTTTGTTTGTTTTTTGTTTTGTTTTGGTTGTTTTTTAATTATTTTTTTTTTTAAGTGTGTCTGAACGTGATTACTAAATACACGCGTGGGTGGCATTAAAAAATAGACTCGTGTTTTGTCTTGTAAATTGTTTGACCCTGTTAATCGGTGGAGTTGCTTTAAATTACTTTTTACATTCACCTTTTTTTGTGTTGTGAATTATGTAAGTGTTACTTTGCACCCTGTGCGGTGTGTTTAGTTGTGTGGTAGGTTCAGTTGTGTGTGGTGTGCTTAGTTGTGTGGTGTGTTTAGGTTGTGTGATGTGTTTAGTTGTGCGGTGTGCTTAGTTGTGTGGTGTGTTTAGTTGTGTGATGTGCTTAGTTGTGTGGTGCGTTTAGTTGTGTGGTGTGCTTAGTTGGTGTGCTTAGTTTTGTGTGGTGTGTTTAGTTGTGTGGTGTGCTTAGTTGTGTGGTGTGCTTAGTTGTGTGGTGTGTTTTAGTTGTGTGGCGTGCTTAGTTGTGTGTGGTGTGTTTAGTTGTGTTCTGGCCTGTGCTCTGTGACGCTGTCTGTTTCTGTGTCCTGAAACTGATCAAGGCTGGCAGCCTGCCAGAACGGGTTCATTCCCTGGCTGTCCGTTCTTCCACGCTGCCGACGTTTATGAGAAATAAAAGTTATCCCCCTCTCTCCTCTGCTGCCGCGCCGAAGTGGTTAGCGTCATGCATCAGCGACTGAGAGGTTAATGGGTTTGAACCTCTTCATATTTTGAAACATCGCTGAGGGAGTGGGTCGGCCTTCATAAACAGTGATTGAGTGTTACGGATTCGAGTGCAAAAACTAGGAGCGCAGAGATAGTGCTCATCGTATTACAGATCAGATGTTTTGCGAGCGTTGTCCGAAATTTCATAAGGGTGTTTGCTTGTCTGTAGGTTCTATTTCTTGCACAGGATATCTATTGGTTCTATATCTTGTTCATAGTGTCTTTTCGTTCTGACTTCTGGGCTCATGTCTGTGGATTCTGCATTGTGGGTCAAACGTCTGTTGATTCTGTATCTTAGGCAATATGTCTGTATGTTTAATCACTTGAGCTTAGTGCCTGTTAGCACTAAGCCCTGGGTCTGGGGTGTGTTTGGTTCCATAAATGATATAGACGGAAATGAAAAACAAAGACAAGATGAAACAGTCTGGTTTCTAAAACAGCTCGTTTCTCTTTAAGACCCACCTCATCTTCCATTCAAGTCAGCTGGATGCTGTTTTCAACGGCTAGAGATCCAACGAATCATCTTTTCGTGCTATGTTCCATCATGATTTCCTCCTTTCAGCCCCCCTCACCACACACACACACACACACACACACACACACTCACACTCACACACACACACACACAAAGCAGTGATGTCTTTTCATTGGCAGGAAGAGACACCGGAAGTGTTACCCTTGTTGCGGAGGCGGCTATTCAGGAAGAGGAAGAAGGGTGTTGCTCAGTTTACCCTCCCTCCCTCTCTCTCTCTCTCTCTCTCTCTCTCTCTCTCTCTCTCTCTCTCTCTCTCTCTCTCTCTCCTCTCTCGCTCTGGAAGAGGAAGAAGGGTGCTGCTCAGTTTACCCTCTCTCTCTCTATCTCTTTCTCTGTGTGTGTGTGTGTGTGTGTGTGTGTGTGTGTGTGTGGTGTGTGTGTGTGTGTGTGTGTGTGATATCAGACGATGCTTTCCTGTTTAGCCTTATCAGCAGGAGAGGCGTCTTTGTAGAGTTTTTTTTCCTCCTTCCTTCCAGAATTAATTCACTTTTCTTTGCCCCCCACCCCCCACCCCCCTTCCCCGCCCCCTTTCATTTTTTTTCTAGTTGTGTTTAGTTTTTTAAACCTCATTATTTGTTCTTCTTCACTATTTCTTTGTTGTTTCTCCTTCTCTTTCTCCTTTTCAACCAGCACATTTCATATTACTAACAAGCACTATTTCACGAATTTTTCCTTTATTATGAGCAGTTTTTTCATCAGTTTTTTGGGGATGGACATATTGTGATCATACGTTCTCGTTAACATTTAGATTTCATTCTTCCTTTGATTAATACAGACCTAACTGGACAATTCATTTATTGGCAAGCATTAGTTCACTCTTTGTCTCTGTCTCTGACTATCTGTCTGCCTGTCTGTCTCTCTGTCTGCCTGTCTCTCTGTCTCTCCCACTGTCTGGCTCTCTGCTCTCTCTCTCTCTCTCTCTCTCTCTCTCTCTCCCCTTTGGCTTTGGAGTCCTTTTCACAGGAGCATTGCAGTATCGTGTGTTTCGTCAAAAGAGAACTTGCTTTATGGGAGCTTACGGCAGTCGAACATGGTCGCCTGTGACATGTAGCAGTAACCATGTGTTGCAGATCACTGGCACTTGTAAGTGAGGCAGGATGGGTCTGGAAGGAATGCTGAATGGAGAGGACATGATATCTTGCTTCGAAAAAGTCGTGGGAGACAAAGCAACACACGAATACAAAACTCCCCCTCAATATGACCCCCTGTAGAAAATCTGGATTGCATCAACTCAAAAACCACCAGCCAACAAACAAACAAACACCTTGCATTGAATGTGCCGTTTTTTTTTTTTCCATTTAACAGGCGTTCCAATAACTACGTGATGGCCAGAAAGGGAGCAAACAGAACACAGAATGCAGACAAAAACTAACGAAAGTTTACACAGAAACTCGCCTCCCAGATAACCCACAACACGCCCCTCATCCAGGTCCATGACATCCGATCTGACCAATCCTCCCCCCACCCCCACCACCCACCACCACCACCACCTGAGTCTCCATCCTTTCCACTTCCCCACTCCCCCTTTCTCAACACTCTCACCACCACCACCACCTTCCCCCGCCCCCCCCACCTCTCCTGTCCGTTTAAAGGATAGGATAATTCTCGTGTGGCACGGCAAATCAGCAAGTCCATGCATTCAGATCCCCGCCAAGCTGATTAGCTATTAGTTTCAATGCACAGGCTCCCACATCTTCAGCTGGGCAGCTGCCGCTGACGTGATAAGACAATAGCGATGCCTGGGGCGGCTGCTGTGTTATATCATTACCAAGGTGTTACCTCTCGGCTGGTAGGCGTGTCTGGCTTTCTGCATAATCCACATGATAGTGACAGAGTGTGCTGCATGCTGCATGTGAGTTTCTCTTTTGGGAGAGAGAGAGAGAGAGAGAGAGAGAGAGAGAGAGAGAGAAACGAACAATTGAAGAGTGACTTGGTGGTGTTACGGTTGTTTCCTATTCGACTTGAAACTAAAAGAAAGACCCTGTGTTTTGGGTTGGCTTTTGGGGATAGTCGCAAGAGAGTAATGACAACTGAACAAACGTTTAATTAGTGTCTGTACTTGTGGGAGAAAGGGTACATGTGTTACAATGCTTGTTTGCTCCCTTTGTTGTTGTTTTTGTAATCGTTTTCTATAGCTACAAGGTAAAATAAAAGATCAAATTCTGAGATAGATTATGGCAAAACGAAACCAATCAATACAAAGCAATTTACACACACACACACACACACACACACACACACACAAGCGCGCGCGCGCACGCACACACGCACGCACGTACGCACGCACGCACGCACGTACGCACACACACACACACACACACACACACACACACACACACACACATTGCGTTGTCACATTTAATGGAGTTGCCACAATCATATTTAAAGTAGTTATTCGTGTTGATTCAATGTCTGTTCTGCAAACCATAAAATTTCTGAATACCATTTCGAACAACCTGATAAATGCGCAAAGAGAAGAGCCAGAAATGAAAAGAGTGCCACGGTATTGAATATTCCCTTTTCTTTACCTGAAGTCAATCAGTTATTAAAGCAAACGGTCTGGTGCCGATTCAGGAAACACTACAAAAATACGTTGCTTGGTGTGGCTGACAAAATTACTCATTTAATTAATTATGAATTTAAACAGGATTCCTCATTTACACGTTGAAACATGTACCAATACAGAAAGTTTTATTTCAATATTTCATCAGTTAAAACTTGATGCCCTAAAGCTAATTATACAAATGAAGCAAAATGTATTTGTGGAGAACGAAGAATAACTAGCAAGCATCTGCTGTTTGACTGTTTACCTCTTCAAGCTCATTCACCACCATTATCAGGCATGTCTTTGTGTGATGTCTTTTCAGATTTAAAGTTTGCCTTCAATGTTGTTTTTTTTCTTTAATTTGTAATCCAGTTAAGCATTTACTTTAAGATTTTTGCAGGTGTGTTGTAGGGATGTTCGTAGGGACATTTATATGCACTTAGATAAACACATTGTGCATACACTTACATAGTCACAGACATTTATGGGGGAGGAATGTTGGGGGGAGTCTGCGTCACGTGTCTAGGGGCCCACACACATGGGGGGGGGGGAACACGCGGCACAACGAGCACCACACACACACGGCGTCTACGCACAACACACACACGCCACACACCAAAAATAATAACATCTTTTGATGTGTAAGAAGAACCACAGAAAGCATGGTGTTGACTCCTTGTTGCAGAGTTGGTATTCAGGAAGAGTGAGGGTGTTTACGATTCTGTTTGCGTTTGTGTCTGTTGGAGTTATGTGGGTGTGTGGTGTGTGGTGTGTGTGTGTGTGTGTGTGTGTGTGTGTTGTGTGTGCGCGCGCGCGCACGCGTGCGTTTAGAGGTGGTGTGTGCGTGCAGGTCGTACGTGCTTGCGAGTGTGTGTGTGTGTTTTTGGAGAGAGCAGAGAGAGAGAAGACAAAGAGAGGAGAGAGATGAACTGCGACCACAACAGAGATGTAGTGTGTGTCTATGGTCTGGGTGTTGTTTTTCCTGTGTGTGTGGGTATGCGTGTGTGTGGTGTTAATAAGACCCCTCATAACAGGCTCCCTCACCGCGAGGCAGTCTCACACAATCCCCTCAAGACACGTCCAACATACCACTCACCAACCCCTCGTTCTCTAGTCGCAGGAGTGTGTGCATAAAACCGAAAGAAGATCTCTCAAATCTCACGACTCCTTGCACGACTCCTCATGGTGGCCACCGAGACTCTAACAAAAATAAATCGAACGAAAAAGGTACATAACCAACGGGCGTCGCAAGCACACATCAGTTGTAACTGAGTCTACTGTCCTAGCGTAAGAAAAACCCAAAAAATAGCAAAAGCAGGACGGGTGGGTGCGGATGAATGGAGATGTGGGCGGGGGCGGTAGTGGTAGGGTGCGGTGGGCGAGGGGCGTGTCGGAGGAAGGGGAAGGGAGGTGGCAGATAAGCGGGGGTGGGAGGTATAGAAAAAGGACTAAGCGTAGGGTGATAGGAAAAGAAGATGGAAAAGCAAACGAGGAGACACAAAAAAAAAAAAAATCAAGCAAATATTTTTTTTCTCTTGACCCGCCCCCGCACCCTCCTTGTAAGCGCGAGAATGGGTAAGAAGGGTGTCCTTCATAATCCTTGGATGAAAAATTCCACCACAAAACAAACAATAGGTATGACATGAACAGTGTGGGGGTCACAACGAGGTGCTGTAGGCACACAGGGTACTGAGACATTCAAGTCCGAACAGCGACATTAACTCTCCTCTCTCTTGACACTCAATCCCACAATCTCCTTAATAACAAAAAAAAAAAACGCACAGAACAAAAGACACAAAAAGACAAACTAAAAACAGAATGAATCTGACAGCAAAATGAGAACACGTAAAACGAAAAAAAATCTACCAACGCAAAAATCAAAGACACACGAAGTGGTGGGATGATAGGCTAGGCTTGAGGGGCCAATGAGAGAGGGCTGCTGGTTAGGCTGAGATAAACTGATGGGATTAAGGTTGTAGGGGGAAAAAAAAAAAATGAAAAAACCGTTCAGTAGGAGAATGAAATATGGGAGGAACTAGTGGTCTGGGGGTGTGCAGAAGTAGTGGGTGGCAAGTAATGCTTATGTGACATCCCTGGGGGGGGGTTGGACCGGCTCAAAAACTAATCTGACAAAAGGAGAAACGCAAAAAGATCGGGAAAAAGTATAGCGAAAGCAGGAGATACCAAAAAAAATAAAAGGAAGGGCGGGTACCTCGGGGAGAAGAGAAAAAAGAAGCCGCCGAAAGATCCACACACCAACTAACGTGGTACTGTTGCAAGAATAGCCTTATGAAATCAGGGCGTGAAACAGACTACGACCGACAAGAAAACCTGGAAACTACACGTGGAAAGGAGAAGGCAGGTGGGGCGAAGAGGGGGCTGGGATACTTTTGCTTGCAGACAAACGACAGTAGTGTATATACTATAATATACAAAAGGGTGTCGCGGGGAACCAAAGCAGGCGCGGATAGATCAAAAGGCACGCCGAGACCGGAACGGAGCTTTGGCGGGATACTGGGCAAAACTAATCCCAAAGCAATTCAGTGGTAGAAATCGTGAAATAGAAGCTGGGGGGGGGAGGGGGATCATGGGTGTGGGACAATGACCAGGCCGGGTAGTAAAGCGCAAAGACGGCGAAGGGGAGCCGTTCGACGAGAGATGCGGGTCGATTGGGAAGTGAAGGAGTGTCAGGGGGCCGGGTGAGAAAAAAAAGGAGACTGGAGGCCTGTACTGTCGGAAAAGTCAAGATTGTTAAATCTATTGGCCCGCGTTCACGTTTAAAAAAAAAAAAAAGAAAACACAGCGGGCATGCATTCATGCTAGCAGGGACAGGAACCTAAAAGGGCGTGTCTTGGCCTGTAAATTCTAGGGAGTAAGGGAGAGAGAGAGAGAGAGAGAGAGAGAGGAGAGAGAAGAGCGGCCGTGGCGCCGTAGAGATAGTAGGCCCCCACAGGACGTATGCCCCATAGTTTTTTGTCGAAAGCCACAAACAAGGTCCGTCTTGCGAGATTATAGATTGAAGGTGGTGGCTGCCCCAATTACAGATTGAAGGCCGCGGGCTGCGCCAATTATGGTGTTGAAGGTGGCTCTGCCCAATATAGATTGAAAGAGTCACGGCTGCCCAATTATAGATGGAAATGAAGCCATGGGCTGCTGCCCATTACAGATTGAAGGCCGTGGCTGCCCGTTATAGATTGAAGGCCGTGGCTGCCCAATTAATATTGAAGGCCGCGGCTGCCCAATTATAGATTGAATGCCGTGGATGCCCAATTAAGGCCGCGGCTGCCCAATTATCTGTGGCTGCCCAATTAAATTGAAGTCACGGCCGTTAGGGATTGAAGGCCATGGCTGCCCAATTACAGATTGAAGGCCGTGGCTGCCCAATTACAGATTGAGGCCGTGGCTGCCCAATTATAGATTGAAGGCCGTGGCTGGCCCAATTAAAGATTGAAGGCCGCAGGCTGCTGTGGCCAATTACAGAGGCGTTGAAGGCCGTGGCCGCCCAATTATCGTATTTAAGCCGAAGGCCGTAGATTGAAGGCTGCCCCATAGTCTGAAACCAATTTTCAGAAATAACATTGTAGATGAAGACAAAAGCCAAAAAGTCGGAAAAAGGTGTGAGAAACCAGTGAAAAAGGGAAAAAAAAAGGGAAAGATAAATTTTTTTTAGATAAAGTATAATATGAGGAGTTGATATTGTTCTTCTTTCAGGAACTTTCATCCCTGGATAGGCCTGGGGCTGAGTATTGTCGTTGAGAGGGCACAGACACTATTTGGTGGGGTTTCTTGTACAGTCAGTTAAGGTTCCAAGTCTGTGAAACAGTTAGAGACAGTTCTAGGTCCTGAGGGGACAGTTTATATGTATGGGTGACACTGGGGAGCGAACAATTGAAATAAATTTTTTTTTTTATCTGGAGCCTGTTGATGTAATTTTTTAAAACGGGAAGTTATGTCGAGTTACTTTTTCAAAAAGTTGTTGTGTTTGAAAAGTGATCCGACTGTTGGATGTAAATAGTGTCAAAAGTCTAGTTGTTTACCTAAAAAGGGTGGACTCTCATTTAGTTTTGTCCTGACTGGTCTTTTGGGATGTATGCTGAGCGAGAGTCACACACAACACCAGGTGGTTCCTTGCGACTGGATCCTGGTCGTTGTCCTTAATCATGAGCGGGAGTCACGAAACAAGCCAGGTTCGTAGTGGGGGGAGTTTTTGCCTGGAATCGTGGGCGATAGTCTGAACAAGTATGTGTAGTCACGAACAAGCATGTGTTTTCTTTGAACAGGTCTGTTTGAATGACTTAGATGGAGTGTTACAAGATTGGGAGCCGGGGGGTGACCTTTTCTTTCTTTTAGTCAATTTTGGATTTGATTAGTAGCATTTCTGCGTGATCACGTCGACTATGGCTGGACAATCGGGGCAATATCATCGAGCATTCTGGGTCGTCTGGCCTGGTCTCTCTCCTCCGGATCTCCTCGTTCTCTTCTGGGGGGGTCGTCCTCTCGGGGGGGGGTCATGCTCCGTCTCTCCTCCAGGAGACTCCTAAAAATCCCTCTCCTCCCTGCGGGGGTCGGGTGCGGCTGGCGGTCGGGTGTCCAGCTCGGGGTCGTGAGCGTGGGGGCTCTGGGGTGGGGGGGCGCTCGGGGCATCTCCCTCTCCGGTCCTCTCTCTCTGCTCCCTCGCCTCCTCCTCAAAACCTCTCAATCAGATCTCAGTACTCGTCTCCCTCTCTCGGGGGCATCGTCTCTTTCCACGTGGGGTACTTGGGGGGCTCTCCTCTCTCCTTCGGAGTCAGGGTAAAAAACAAATAAACCAATATCGGGTGGGGGGGGCTCTCCTCTCGCAATCCTCTCTCTCCTCCTTCTCTCTCTCTCCTCCTCCTCAGGCTCTCTCAACTCTCTCTCTCTCTCTCGTCGAGGGGGTGAGGCCGACAGAGGTTGGTGGCCTCGGATTAATCGCCCGGGGTTCTGCAGTGGCAAGTATCACGATGATAATCAACGGAACTAGCCTCCCCACCATGGGAGCCTCCAGCATTCAAAGATAGTGGATCGCCTCTGAGAAAATGGCAGTAACATTTCCACTAAAAACAGACGACATGACAACTCGCATAGTAGGACTGGAAGGGTGTCTTGTTCCTTTCGGTGTGAGAGGTAAGGCAACAGAGTGAAAGTGACAGCGCACCAAACATTAGAACATTAACAAACCCAGACGCCATTATCCAAATTGGGGAAAAAAAAAAAAACGAAACAGCAAGCGTATGTCCATCGGTAATGTAACACACAGACAATGCATGGTGTGTGAGTCTTTGAAGAGAAAAAAAAATGAAAAAGTGGGGAGGGGGGAAAAGGATGAAAACCCCACTGGAAAAAAGATCGTCTTTACCACAAAAAAGGAAAAGAAAATGAAAAAAGCAGAGAAAAAACTGTGAGATAGCCTAGACGGAGCAAACAGCTCATAACATCCACCCAATAAAACAAAAAAAAAAAAAACCGAAAGTTTACACAGGAACACGCCTTCAAGATAATCCATGACAACCTCTCCTAAAGTCCATGACATCCACTCAAAACCAATCCCATCTCCTTCCCAAACCTCACTGAAGTCTCTACCTTCCCTTTCCCACTCACCCTCTCTGAACATCCACATCCCAACAACACACCCCTGGCAAGGAGAATTCTAGTGTGGCATGGGTAATCAGTAAGTCCATGCATTGAGCATCCCCCCCCCCCCCCCCCCCCCCCCCCCCCTGCCGAGCTGATTAGCTAGTAGTTTCAATGTACAGGCTCTCACATCTTCACCTGGCCAGCTGCCGCTGACGTGATAAGACAATAGTGATACCGGGGGGCTGCTGCTGTGTTATATCATTACCAAGGTGCTGTCTCCCGGCTGGAAGGCGCGTCTGGCTTTCTGCATTGTCGATACGATAGTCACACTGTATAATGCGGCCGCATGTGGATTTGTCTTTTAGGGATAGTTGCATGAGAGAAACGAACGATTGGGTAGCGGCGTTACTGTGTTGTGGTAGTTTGACTTTTCGATTTGAAGCTAAAAGAAAGACCTAGTAGATAGTAAGTGCCGGGAAAGTGAAACCAATCAAGACGAAGCACCTTACGCACACATACGTGCGCGCACACATACAGGTGGATAGACGTTAAATTAAAGAACGAACGAACACACACACACACACCACACACACACACACACACCACCACCACCACCCCCACCACCACCACCACCACCCCCACCACCACCAACAACAACAACAACCAACAACACACAACATACATATACACATTCGTTTTTTGTTTATTTATATTTGTTTGTCTGTCTGTTTATTCGTTTGTTTTTCGTTTTGTATTAACATGGATGTCATACATTCTGCAACAGAAACTACAATAACATCAAACCCACATTGGCTTTCAGTTATGGGTTATACGCAGTAACACTGCACTATGGACCATCGGCGTCCTGACCAAGATCTCTGGTCCCCCATTCAGCCTCCCTCTCCAACAGATCAATGTCAGGGCGATCTGTGGCCGGTTCTGGCAGAATGACGGAAGATGGTCCGCGGGCTGGACGCTGGTATGACGTGATGGAGATGCCAGTGTCAGATTCCCCTGTCAGATTAATCTGCACCATCGGTTTGTTGTGGGGCTGCGAATAGGACTCTCTCTCTCTCTCTCTCTCTCTCTCTCTCGTCTCTCTCTCCTCTCTCTCTCTCTCTAACACACACACATACACACACACACTGATATACATATATATATATATATATATATATATAGAGAGAGAGAGAGAGAGAGAGAGAGAGAGAGAGAGAGAGGAGATATGTATTGAGAGAGAGAGGTAAGATAAGGTAATGTTGCTTATAGCCCAACCGACCGCAAAGGGCCATATCAGGGCTGTCACCACGTTAAAATCAACTCACAAATCATTCATTCACACAACTCTGAAAAATACGTCTTCTAAAAACCCACCCGAAATTTGGTGTAAAAAAATCTTTTCGAGAGAGAGAGAGAGAGAGAGAGAGAGAGAGAGGGAGGGAGAGAGAGAGAGAGAGAGAGAGAGAGAGAGAGAGAGAGAGAAGGAAGAATGGCAAGGGGGGGGGGGGGGGGGGTAGTGAGGCAGGGAAGGATGGAGTAAGAAATGAACAGAAAGAAGAAGCGAAACCAGACAAGAGAGAAGGCTGGAGGGCAGAAAAAGCAGAGACGAACAAACGATAGGGAAACAAGCGAGGAACAGATGAAGTTGAAAGTTGGCAGAGAGACACAGAGGCGGGGTGAGAGACATGAGAATGAAAAACAAAAATGGGTGTAGGGGACGGAGGGAGAGGCAGACAAGGGGGAAGTGAAAAGAGAGAGGGGGAGGGGGAGGAATGGAGAGAGGGAGGGAGAAGAACAAGAACAAGAAGAACGAGAACAAGAACAAAAACAAGAACAAGA
>JADBJO010002323.1:305759-310759 GCA_016801955.1 Conus betulinus
ATTGGTAACAAATCAGAAAGGCAGATTACTCACACATCGCCACAGCAAAAGGGAAACGACTGTGTTTGCTGGAGCTCCATAGAGGAGGACGAGGCGTTGGAAGTGGGGGGGGGGGGGGGGAGAAGGATGAGGTGAGGTGAGGGCTGAGGAGTGCTTGCCTGCCTAATCTGGATGTCCACTGACTAAATGTTATGTCGGTCGGCGAAGAGACTGGAATGGTGAGATGAACTGTCTGATAGTAGTATCCCTTCTCCATCACAAGTCTGGCACCACGCCCTTGGTGGACTAACCAGTGTCAGGCATAAGTAACCATTTTTGTCTCCCAGTTCTTATAGAACAGGGAATACTTTACAATGGGAAGGAAGAAATGCTGTCTGTGTGTCTGTTTGTCTGTTTGTCGTCCGTGGTCAAAATGTGTCCCACTCCTTCCAGACAAAACTACTGAGCCGATCTTTCTGAAAATGTGTAGGTGTGTTCATTTATGGTTCACGGATGATGCCCGATGTTTCATATTACCGTTATAGCCGCTACTAACGGCTATAACGGCCCATAACGGTTTTTTTCTTCTTTATGGAATATCTCAGAAAAGTACTTGGCCCATCTTTCCGAAAATTTATAGGTTTGTTCATTATTGGTCACGGATGATGCCCGATTTTTTCTTTTACCGTTATAGCTGTTACAAACGGCTATAATGGCCCATAGCAGTTTTTTTTCTTCTTTATGGAAAATCTGAGACAGTGCTTTGCCGATCCTTCTGAAAATTTGTAGGTATGTTCATTATGGGTCACAGATGATGGACGAAAGTTTACCAGAATAGCCGTTACTAACGGCTATAACGGCCCAAAACGGTTTTTTCCTCTTTATGGATTATCTCACGCATATTCAAGATAAACTGGGAGTACGATTACATGCTTTGCATCTTGTTTTAATTAGACATGGACGTCAGGTTTTTGTAGGAGAAGGAAAGGAGGTGGGTCAGTAAAGGAAGAAAAGGAAGGGTGGGAGTGAGTGGCAAAGAATGTGGGCAATATGAATGGGAAGAAACGGAGAGAGAGAGAGAGAGAGAGAGAGAGAGAGAGAGAGAGAGAGAGAGAGAGAGAGAGAGAGAGAGAAAGCGAGAGGGATAAAGAGAGAGTGAGTGAGAGAGACTGAGAGAAATGAGAGAGAGAGAGGGGGAGAGAGAGAGGAGAGAGAGAGAGAGAGAGAGAGAGAGAGAGAGACCCTCACACAGAGAGACACAGAGAGCGACAGAAAGAGAAAGGGAGACAGAGAGAGAAAGAGAGAGGGAGGGTGAGAGAGAATAGAGCCTCCATTTCTCCCCTACCACCACCACCACACCACCCAAAATTAAAAAAATCAAAACCATGAAAGTGACCAAAAAGTGGAAAAATAAGATGCAGAGAGAGAGAAAGAAAGAGAGAGACACACCCTCTCACACAGAGGCACAGAGAGAGAGACGGAGAGAAACGGAGACAGAGAGAGAAAGAGAAAGAGAGAGAGGAAGAGGGAGAAAAAGAAAGAAATAAAGAGAGAGACCCACTCACACACAGAACACAGAGAGAGACGGAGAGAAAGGGAGACAGAGAGAGAAAGAGAGAGTAGGGGGAAAGAAGAGGAAGCAGAAGAAGAAGAGATGCTGATCATCGGAGTGTAAATAGTTTGTATATATGGTGAACTTAGACGATATACGCAGATCTGTATGTCGAATATGTTAAACGCTGGTTGAATTTTAAAAGGGATGATAATAGGCTACAAATGAAAGTTTAAAGTACAGTATCCAATACCAATGATATGGTCAGATATGTGGTTTCGTTCTATAAATCAATTTTTCCATTCATATGGATTCGCTTTTGCAAAGGATAATCCAGGTATGTAAAGTATGCTGGGTTTTTTAAGAATTTGTAAGACAGGACTGGCATAATCAGGTATGTAATAAAGATAGATGTTTACGTTACAGACTTTTTCAGTCCATTCTTTAGGAGAGAATACCTACAAACAATCCAATATATTCAAAATGGCTTTGACAGGATTTTGATGTCATATCTCTGACATTGCTTGTCATTACTGTGAGTAAGGTCTTAACAGCAGAAAAAGTTGGTATACTGACTGTGTCAGTTAAGTTTCAAAACGGAGTGACTGAGGGCGCAAAAGTTGAAAAGAGAGGGGTTAGTTACCGCTAAGGACACAAACAGAGTACAGGACTCGTCCTGTGTCCTTGATGGTAACTAACCCCCTCATTTTTCAAATTTTGTATCATTTAGTCAAAGGAGATGAAGTTTCTATAAACTTGTATCCTCTCTTACAAGATCTTGAAAACACACTACTTGACCCTAAGACTTTTATTGTTTTCCTCATTAAGAAAGAGATTGTTCTGTTTTTTTCATTTTGAGTGTATCACGAACACGCCAGAGTATGCGGACGAATCTATGTACACTAGGCGACGTGACCGTTGTGCACAAGGTTGAAATGTTAACCCAACTGTCAGACTTACAGTATATATTAAAACAGATCAGTATAAGTCAGATACTACCATGTCAAGGCATGCCTATAAAATCTATTCAAATAACTCTTTTTTCCTGAAAATCGCAGCAGCATTTTTTTAATGCCAACATATCTGATTGTTATGAGCTGTAACATCGCAGATGCGTTCTTGTCTTGGTTTGGTTAGGTTCAATTTTACATGTGCACTTCCTTCAGCAAGGAAAAATGCCCTACAGCACATTTCATGCGCGTACACGAATGTATTCGTATTGGGAGCCAGAATAGCTCAGTTGGTAGAGCGCCGGACTCGTAATCTTGGTGATCCTGGGATTGCGGGTTCGAATCTCCGCTGGGACGTTTCGGTACAGGGGGATTTGGTCCTGACTCCATTTCCCATACAGTCCTTCGAATGAGACTATAAACCGAGGTTCCGTGTGTTAACGCACGCATAACATCTTGCACACACGTAAAATCCCATCACCAACTTTCGGAAGAGAAGGCCAGTTTGGCCGTTGGTATGGATGACACGTTACACATAGCACGCATCCTGCGTGAGAAATGGAAAGAATGAAGGAAGTAAGGAAATTCAGTGAACGATATTGACTGGATGACACGGGAAACGACTGAAGGAAGCGCCAGCAGGCAGCTCTTCAGTCGGCACTACCCAGGTAGGCAGCCCGTTGTGTAAACGAGTGTTGATTGTAAAGCGCTTAGAGCTTGGTCTCTAGCCGAGAATAGGCGCTATATAAGTATTCATTATCATCATTATTATTATTATTATTATTACTATTATTATTTATTATTATTCAAAGTCGTGACTGCATTTGAATTCTCTCTCTCTCTCTCTCTCTCTCTCTCTCTCTCTCTCTCTCTCTCTCTCTCTCTCTCTCTCTCTCTCTCTCTCTCGCAGTGTTACTCTTCCCTCCCTAACCAAGATCCAAAGTGTGTTAGGCTTCTGTCTGAAACCGAAAACATAAAAAAAAGAAAAAAGAAAGAAAGACAAAAAGAAAGAAACTGAATGCTACCGCCATACTAGTCACATAAAGTTAAGCACAGTTTACATGTACCCGCATAATTTCCCAAAATATAAAAGCCACGATTTTGAAATTGGGAACAGATTTAATTCATTATCTTGTTCCAACGTACATTGAATTTCATTGGGATCGAATGAACGGTTGTTGATTTACAGACAATTAAACAGAGGATGGGTCGAAATCAAAGTTCGCAAAATCTGTTCAGTTCACAAAATCATTTCAATAGTGGGTGTGGCCACCGCCATTGGCGAGACATTCCACGCAGCGACTCCTCATCGAGTTGACCAGTGTTCTGATGACCCTCTGAGGGATTCTCTGCCATTCCAGTTGCAGCATTTGGAAGAGATCCTGGCGGTCTCTGGGAGGTGGATGGTTCTCCTTCACCACGTCTCCCCAACTCATCCCACATATGCTCGATGGGATTGAGGTCGGGACTATACGCCGGGAAGATCATCCTGTTGATGCCGGGGCCTGCACAATGAAGTTTTCGGCCACCCGGGCCCTATGTGGCCGAGCATTGTCGTCTTGGAAGACTGCCATGGGTCCTATCCGTTGCATGGTCGGAACAACGAAAGGCGCCAGGATTTTCATCCCGATAGCGGATGCCTGTGAGGTTTCCATCAATATGGTAGAGTGGTGTCTTGTGGTGGAGGCTGAAGGCACCCCATACCATACCATAACAGATCCTCCCCCAAAGGCCCTGGTCTGGCGAAACAGCTGCATCAATGTAACGTTCACCAACACGCCTCCAAACTCTAGTTCGGCCGTCATTGTGTTCAAAGACTAAACCGCGACTCATCTGAAAAGAGGACCTGGGACCACTGTTGTTGGTTCCATCTCACATGACGATGGCAGAAAGCTGGGCGAGCCAGCCTATGGGCTGCTAGCAGTCGTGGTCGAACAGCTGGGCGACGTGATCTGAGGCCGAAGTGGTGAAGACGGTTTCGTATGGCTTGACGGCTGAGGATGGTGTTATTTGCCATACGAAGCTGCCTTTGGATGCTGGTGGAAGTGGTATCCCGCTGCAATAGGGCCTGCCTCTCGATGAAACGATCTTCTTGGGAGTAGTCTGCCTAGGCCGACCTGACCGTGGGCCTCTCTTCAACGCTGTTGGTCGCCCTAAAACGCTGATTCAGTCTAACAATAACTGAATGATGCACACCAAGTCGTCGCGCCACTTCAGCCTTTGCAATGCCATCTTGTATCCACGCAATCGCCCTGGTTTTGTCAAAGGTGCTAAGGGCTGACAGTAACCAACCCCGCGCTTAAACAGCCAAAAGAAGGGGCATAAAACTCACTTGAGAGACTGCTCTTGCACGGGAAAAAAGAATTTTTCATTTTACACATCTTGTGTCGCCAGCAAGCTTGATGCAAAACAGGCACAGTTAACGCAACTTTGCACTTTTTATCCCGCGCGGTAACGAGGTCACCAAGACCCCCGTGCGCACTACCAGTTGACACAGGCTGGATTACACACTGCTGTGT
>JADBJO010002323.1:315759-324134 GCA_016801955.1 Conus betulinus
GTCCCCCCCCCCCCCCCCCCCCCTGTTTCTCCATCACACACAAGTTCCACCTATTCCCCGGCTCCCTACTCTCACTTTCCCATTCTTCTTCCCCAATACAAAACTAAAGCATGCACGAACAGTGGCTCCCAATGTCAAGCAGAACAAACTGCACATCACGGGTGTATCCAAACACCACCAGATCAGCCACAGTGCTGACGTCATATCTGCAGTATCCAGGGATTATGGGCCTTAGATGAAACATTCTTTACTACACAAAATCCGATTTCCCAACAAGGGTCTCGAGAGAGAGGAGAGAGGAGAAGGAGAGGAGAGGAGAGATCGAGAGCGAGTCTGTGAGAGAGGAGAGAGGGAGGGGGGAGAGATAGGAAGAGGGAAGTGAGCGAGAGAGATAGGGTGAGGGAAGGGGAGAGGGAGTGACCCACCCCCCCGAGAGGGGTGTTAGGATTGGAGAGGACGAGGGAGGTGGAGAGAGCGAGAGGAGAAGAGGAGAGAGGAGGAGAAGGCGGGGAGAAGGAGAGAGAGAGGATGGGAGATGGAGGAGGGACGAGAGGAGGAGGGAGAGAGAGGGAGGGAGAGAACGGAGACGGAGACAGCGACGAGAGCGAGAGAGGATGATGGGGGGAGACGGGAGAGAGGACGTGGTAGAGGGAGGCAGGGGGGAGAGAGGGAGGCGATTTCTTTTTGAGTTTTTTTCTGAGAGTGGGGACGGGAGGAGAGGGGAGAGACGAGGAAGGATGAGAGAGACGGAGGAGAGGCGGGAGAAAGGGATGGAGCGAAGATGAGCTAGGGGGGAGAGGAGACAGGGAGAGAGGAGGAGGACGAGGAGAGAGATCGGACCCCCCCCCACGGGAGAGACGAGAGATATGGAGCAGACGGAGGGAGGGAGACCGAACCCGCGAGAGAGAGAAGAGGAGAATGAGAGAGGGAGGATTTGGAGAGGAAGAGGATGAGGGCGAGAGCGGAGAGAGAGGAGAGAGTGAGGGAGAGGGAGATTGGAGAGAGGAGCTATGGAGAAGATGGATATTATTGGAGGGAGAGGAGAGAGAGCGAGAGAGGAGGCTGGGAGGAGAGAGGAAGAGAGGAGAGAGGCCCCCCCCGCCACCTACCCCCGAGCCAGAGCGGATGGAGGAGAGAGGATGAAGAGAGGGGAGGGAGGGAGAGAGGGAGACGAGGAGGGGGAGAGAGGGAGGATGGAAGGATTTGGGGAGGACCACCCCAAGGAGGAGGGAGGGGGATGGGAGGGTGGAGGATGGAGAGACAGGAGGGAGAGAGGAGGGGGGGAAGGGGGGAGAGAGAGAGACAGAGGAGACAGAGAGAGAGGAGGAGAGAGGGGGGAGTGGAGAGATGAGAGGTGAGGAGAGGAGAGAGAGAGGAGGAGAGAGAGAGCAGTCGGGGGAAGAGCGTGGGAAGGCCGGGATGGGAAGGAGAGATGAGTGGTCCTTCAGCTGTGGACAGGTCTGGGGGAAGACAGTCAAGCGGCTGTTGACATGACGAGGGTCTGTTAGTGCCAGATGATTGCTTCCTCACATCCCCACAGCACTGTCCGCTTGCTGCCGTACAATAGTAAGTGTGCGTGGGGGGGGGGGGAGGGAGAGTATGGACAGAGGGGAGGGAGTAGTATAAAGGAAATGAGAGACAGTAGATATATGAGGAGGAGGGAGGGAGTAAGAGCGGATATGAAGAAAGAGAGGGAATAGTGACGAGGACGAGGAAAAGTGAGAGAAAAATAAAAGTAGTGATGATGGTGGTGATGATGAGGAGAAGAGGAGGAGGAAGAGGAGGAAAGAGGAGGAGATGAGGGGAGGAGGAAAAAAGGAGGAGGAGGAGGAGAAGGAGGAGAAAGAGAGAAACAGATGTTCGAAGTCAAAGATGTCAGGCAGCAAAACATTTTAATACGATACCAGAAATGAAGGTCGGAAATCAATCAATAACAATGACAAATCATAATAATGAAAGCAACAGCAGTAGCAGCAACAACGACAAGAACAATAACAATAATGATAATAAATAATTATCATCATTATTATTATTTTTATTATCATCATTATTATTATCATTTGATGGATAAGAACAATAATGTTAATGATGATGATGATGATGATGATGATTGATGATGATGATGATGATGATGATGATGATAGCACATCTGCAACTAGCTCTCAAAAGTAAAACAAAGACGGGAAAACAAAACCGAGGTAGACAATACACGATAATTCAGGAGCGAAAAAGGTTAATTACAGCCGGAAAAGGAGGTTCAAAAAAGCATCCAACCTGGGTGCTTTGTTGTTAATTTGCTGTTGGTGTTTTTGCTGCAAAATGGGACTATAGTCATCTGAACCCAGGAGCGAGAACTCTGGTCCCCCATTCAGCCTCCCTCTCCCAGCAGCTCAATGTCAGTGCATTCATGCGGTCTGTGGCCGGTTTCTGGCAGAATGACGGAAGATGGTCAGCGGGCCTGGACGCTGGTATGACGTGATGGAGATGCCAGTGTCAGATTCCCCTGGCAGATTAATCTGCACCATCGGTTTGTTGTGGGGCTGCTGCGAATAGGACTCTCTCCTCTATCTCTCTCTCTCTTCTCTCTCTCTCTCTCTCTCTCTATATCTATCTATCTATCTATCTATCATCTATTATCTATCTATCTATCTACACACACACACACACACACACACACACACACACCACACACACACACACACACACAACACATACACACACACAAGCACACGCATACACACACGTGCGTGCGCGCGCGCGCGCGCGTGTATGTGTGCGTGTGTGGTGTGTGTGTGTGTGTGTGTGGTGTGTGTGTGTGTGTGTGTGTGTACACGTGTGTATATATGTGTGGGGGGGTGAGGAGAGAGAGAGAGAGAGAGGGAGAGAGAGAGAGAGGAGAGAGAGAGAGAGGAGAGAGAGAGAGAGATCGAAGTACAGAGGATAGTGGAAACAAAGTGAGAAAGGATCTTGAACGAAAGAAAGAAGACATACAGATATACATAATCACACACATATGTATGTATGTATACGCGCGCGCACACACACACACACACACACACACACACAACACACACACACACACAACACCCCACACACACGCTTGATTTCAAAGCGGAGAGACTGCCGGCTGAAATTGAAACAAATTTGAAAGGAAAAAAGGGAAGTCACTGTGCTTAAAAACAAAAACAAACAAACGAAGAAACAAAAAAAACTACAAAAAAAAATACGGCACGTTTCGATCTCTCTGGTCTTCCTCCGGCAAGATATAAACAACATTAAATACAATCAACAAGATGCAAAGCATATAAATGTACTCCCAGTTATCTTGAATACGCGGGGGGGGGGGGGGGGGGGGGGGGGGGGGCGGGGGGGGGGGGGGGGGGGGGGGGGGGAGGGGGGGCAGGGCGGGCTGAAAACGTCACAATCAAACATGCGTCATAATGTATGACGACAACAAAAACATGCGTGATAATGTATTTCGTCTCTCAGATAATTCCATATAGAAGAAAAACCGTTTTGGGCCGTTATAGCCGTTAGTAATGGCTATTATTCAGGTGAAATAAAACATCGGGCATCATCCGTGACCCATAATGAATATACCTACAAATTTTCAGAAAGATCGGCACACATTTTGACCACGGACCACACAGACAGACACACAGACACACAGACAGCATTTCTTCGTTTCATTGTAAAGTACTCCCTGTTCTATAAGAACAGGGGAGTACAAAAAGGACGAACAGACAGTCACGCACGCTAGTCCTTCAAATGAGATTATAAACCGAAGTTCCGTGTGTGAACGCACGCATAACATCTTGCACACACGTAAAAACCCCATCACCAACTTTTCGGAAGAGAAGGCCAGTTTGGCTGTTGGTATGATGACACGTTACACATAGCATGCACCCTGCGTGAGAAATGGAAAGAATGAAGTAAGTAAGGAAACTGAGTCAACGATATTGACTGGATGACACGTGAAACGACTGAATGAAGCTCCAGCAGGCAGCTCTTCAGTCGACACTACCCAGGTAGACAGGCAGCCTTTGTGTCAAAACGAGTGTGGATTGTTAAGCGCGTAGAGCTTGGTCTCTAGCCGAGGATAGGCGCTACAAAAGTATTCATGATAAGAATTAAAACATCTCTTCGAATGGGAAGCAAAATGGCAATTATATCTTATCAGAGAGTGTGAGACACAGAGGAAGGGCGGTGAGGACAGGGGAATGTCAGTGAGGGGCAAGAGCAGGGGTGGGGGTGGGGGTGCAGTAAACGCAGAGAGAGAGAGAGAGGAATGAATATAAGGAAAGCAAGATTGGCAGGTGGAGAAAGAAAGCGATGAAGAGAAAAAAAAATGAGATGGAAGAAGGCAGGCAAGAAAAGGAGAGAAGGAGGGTAGGAGAGAGGTGGGGGGGGGGGGGGGGAGAGAAAGGAAGGAGGTGGTGGCAAGGCAAGAAAGAATAAGAAGAAGCGATAGCAGACGAGAGAGGAGGCGAGAGGGAAGGGAAAAAGAGAAGAAAACGAAAAACCAACAAAAGGTGCGGTGAGGAGAAGAGGGCAGAGAGAGAGGTAGGGATGGTAAGCGAGATAAATACAGCAAGAGAGAAAAGAAAGGCGTGGAGACAGAGGAGAAATAGGAGTAAAAGAAGGAGGAGGAGAAGGAAGAGGAACAAGAGGAGGAGGAGGAGGAAGAGAGAGAGAGAGACAGAGACAGAGAATGGATTAAAGGCAAGAAAACAAGGAGAGGAAAGAAATGTGAAGTGAGAGAAGGAAGAGAGACACAGAGATGAAGTGGAACGCATTAGTAAAAATAAGGGGAGGAGGGGGAGACAAACAGAAAGGAAGTGAACGAAAGAAAAGAGAGAAGAAAGAAGAAGAAGAAGAAGAAGAAGAAGAAGAAGAAAGAAGAAGAACAACAACAACAACAACAACAACAACAACGACAAGACGACGACGACGACGACAAGAAGAAGAAGAAGAAGAACAACAACAACAACAACAAAAACAACAAACATCAATAACGACGACGACAAGAAGAATAGGAACAGCAAGAAGAACAAGAACAAGGAGAAGTAGAGCAAGAACAAGAACAAGAGAAGAACAAGAGTCTAGAGAAGAACAAGGAACAAGAGCAAGAACAGCAGAACAAGAAGAACAAGAACAAGAATAACAAGAGCAAGAACAAGATCAGAAGAACAAGAGCAAGAACAAGAACAAGAAGAACAAAATACAAGGGGCTCATTTCTAAGAGGGTTGACGTGCATGCTGTTTGGCTCAATCGAACATAAGCTTTAAACAACAGACGAATGGCATGCTCCATTTCCGTCAAGGGGACCACAATCATTCCCACGGCTCTTTTGGACGCCGTCCAGTCTTTTCAAGAACCAGTGACCAACAACCATGGCCCGTTCTCTGACCTGACGCCGTGAGTACTGACCAGGGCTGGATGGACACTTCGGCTGATGAGGCTTCGGCTGTCTGCTGTCGTGCTGTCTGCTTGAGCAGGACAGCCGAGTGGTGGGTTGCTGCGTTACTCAGGGAGCGGAGGTATTACTGTCAGATTGGTTCCACCTGATGAAGGATCACAGTCAGTGTGTGAGGAGGGGCCTGTCAGATGGGACAAAGGGAGGGGAAAAGGGAATTGAGAGAAAGGGGGATCAAGAGGAGAGGGGGAGCGAGAGACGAGAGGAGAGAGAGGAGGAGCAAAGAGAGGAGGAGGGAGCGAGAGGAGGGGAGGGGAAGGAGGAAAAAAGAAGGACCAGTAAGAGAGGAGAGACAGACAGAGCAGACAGACAGACAACGGAGAGACAGAGAGAGAGAATGAGGGGGGAAGGAAGATAAGGAGGATATTAGGAAGGAGGGAAAAAAAAAAAACAGTGACAGAGAGAGAGAGGGGGGGGGGTGAGAGGAGAAAGAGCGAGAGAGAGAAAGCGATAGAGAGATGGGAGGAAGGAGGAAAAAGATAGTGACCAGAGAGAGAGGGGGGGAGGGGAAAGGAACACACACACACACACACACACAAACAACACACACACACACACACACACACACACACACCACACACACACACACACAGCCAGGAGGGAGGGGAGTGGGAGGGAGGAGAGACAATGTCATCTGATGTTCTGACAGTACAGCTGTCATGGAATTGAAGTTGAAAGACACTCGGAAGGGCATAGACCTCCACCAGTGTCAACAAAATGTCTTTTTCGTTTTGAAAAATCTGGAAACTACCTTTTTGTATTGATTTATTTTACATCCTTTTCAGTTTGGACAGTGGAAAATAATTAATAGAATAAAAAGAACTGGAAGCAACAGAACACACTTAAACCAGAGTTATGCTCTACGTATACTGCCACTGGCAAGAAATTCACAATAACCAAGAAAGACACCAGACTACATGGAGGATGAAGAGCGGAAAGAGATAGAGGGGATCTCCAGCGCTGCATCCCCACAGATTGATTGCAGCATTAAGATGGACCGGAAACGGCGCGAGTTCTAATGTCCATGGACGGGTGGGGGAGAGAGGGAGATTAGGATGGAAGGAGAGTGGGGGGGGGGGAGGGGCGGGATAACTCAATATGGGAATCGAACTCAAGCCACAGGACAGTAAAGTCTGATGGTCTACTGATGGCGCGACCGTACCACGCTCTGCTCAGGAAAGGGAAACGAAAAGTTACAAACAAGTGAGCCGAGGAAGACAGCACAGACGTAGGCGGGGAGGAAAGCAACAATAGAAGGGAGGAGAGGGGGGGGGGGGAGGAGGGGCAGGAGGAAGGCAGGAGAAAGGCGAGCGCGCATCCGAATGAAAGCTAGCTATGACTGACTATATCAGGATGATTTTGGGGATGTTGATGACGGCTTGTCTGATGCCCAGCACAGGGGACAGGTCTGGAGGGAGAGGTCTCCGATGTGTCTGACGCCTTTCCGAGTTTTCTTGCAGCGGCTCCAATTTGAAGCGAAATCTCTGGAGCGTGACTGGTCTTTGATGTCGCGGCGTCTTGGTCGGATGCTATATTGGAGAATGCTTCGGGGCTCTTCAGAAGGGAGGGTGGAAAAGGATAGATAGATTCACCTAGCATAAGTGGTTGGGGGGGGGGGGGGGGGGATGGTAGGGCCGAAGGTATGGGGGGTGCGGATGGATGATGAGCGGGGGAATTAGGGAACGGTGGGTGGTGGGCTGTTACACAGGGGAGAATCGGGGGAAGAGAATCATGGAAGGGAGGCAGGTGAAATGCATATTTTTGTGCCTGCAGGTGTCAGATGATAGTATATATCCAATTTAGAACTGGGCGTTTGATCTGGCAATTATGACTCAGATTCTTGCAATGCAGTTTTTCCAATTTGGTGTACCTGATTACCAGGCTCTCTCTCTATCTCTGTCCTCTCTCTCTCTCTCTGCTCTCTCTCTCATCTCTCTCTCTCTCTCTCTGCCCAAGTTCCGGAAAAGAATTAGGTCCTCTCTCTGCCTCAGACTCCAATTGGAGAGCAAATCAGAAAGACAGACTACTCACATATGTCGAGCAAAGGCCAAAAGACGGGGCTTCTGCAGATCCAGTGTGAGGATGAGGAGGCGGGGGAGGTGGGGGGGGGGGGAGGGGGGGGGTGTTGGATGGAACAGATGAGGTGAGGGGTCGGAAAGTAGCCTGGCCTAATCTGGAATGCCGGACTATGTGGTACTTGGCAGTGAAGAGAGGAGGGTGAAACGGATCAGACCCTATCCAGTGAATGTCTGGACACCAGACCATTGGGGGACTAACCAGGTCAGGTATGGTTAGGTTGTCCTTTTATTTAGACAGGCATAGGAGTTAGGAGGAGAGAGGGCCTAAGGCAAGAGGAAAGGAAAAGTGGTAAAAAAACTAATGGTTAGTATTGTGGAGATGAAGGGGAGGAGGGAAGAGAGAAAAGAGAGAGCGAAAGAGAGTGAGAAAAAGAGGCCAGAGACCGGACCCAGGGAGCAAGAGCAGGTTAGAAACAGGAGACGAGAAACAGAGACAGACATAAATGCACATGTACACATACATACACACACTCTTACCTGCAACATTTTGTGTCCATTGTTGAATGTGTATGCTTAGAATGAGGCAAGGGAAATGCCAACAACTCTCTGGGTGTGTTATGACTACATGCAAATCGGGTAGATATACTCTATAATCTCTCTATCCTCTCTATATCGCTCTCTCGCTCGCTCTCTCTTCTCTCTCTCTCTAATATCTGCCGTCTAACTCCCCTCCAAGTCTAAAAGACACAAAAGATTGAGGTTTTTCTTTAGTCTGCTGGATTTAAAAAAAATAAAAGAAAGGTAAACAGAAACACTGACGAAACACAACCGTCGAGCAAGGAGTAAAGAATGGCTTTGTGGGGAGACAAGAAGAGAAGGA
>JADBJO010002324.1:0-2500 GCA_016801955.1 Conus betulinus
ACATAGCACACACGCAATTGCAAACAACATATCATCTTTACCTCTCGTCCCAATAGTGTACTCTCTGCCTTCCTCTTCGCGACGACGTCCATCTCCCTTCAGCTCCCCTCCTCCTTCTCCCTCCCTCCCCCTCCTCCTCCTCCTCTCCTCCTCCTCATCTATCCACATTTCCCTGGCATCCAATCCCTCCCCTCCCTTCCCTACCTCCCCCTCCTCCTCCCACCCCCCCCCCCCCCCCTTCCTCTTCCCTACTATGGCACACCTTGCGTGCGAGAGTAAACACAAGGGGGGGGAAAAACCATGGTCTTACGGCGAACTGTATAGGCCGTTTAGTGCACCCGAGTGGTGGTCGTTTATTATTAATATTGTCACTATCACTATCGTTAGTATTATTATCGTTATTACTTATTCCTACCATCACTAGATGAGTAGAGAGAGAACATAGATCTACAATAATAATAATAATAATAATAATAAGATGATGAAATTTTATATGCGCCCCATCTCTGATGAGCTTCAAAGCGCTTAACAAAGAGTGAAATAAAAGCATAATAAGAGTGAATAAAAGCATAAACTACAAATAAACAGCTATATCCATGCCAAAAGACAGAAAGAAAATAGAGGCAAACTTCATAAATATCAAGCAAGAAATAAACAAGTCACAAATATCTCCACATAATTTAAAAATCGCTCAAGACATGATGAATCGCTAATGTTACAAAATATAAAAGCGCATGCGCGCGAACACACACACAACACACCCTCCTCTCCCCCGTCCCCCCCCCCCAACACACACACACACATGCAGATAGCCAGACACAATGTAAGACAGAAAGCTACAGATAGATAGACAGATAGATAAAAAGATCGGTACAGGACAGATTAATGATACAACAAGCTAATTAGTAAAATAACAAACGCGCGCATGCGCGCGCGCACACACACACGCACATACACACACACCACACACACACACCACACACCCACACACACACACACACACATGCAGTACGCACGCACGCACGCACGCACACACAACACACACCACACACACACACACACACACACACACACACCACACACACACACGCTACACACAGACAGAAAAACAACCGCATCTTCCAAATTTGGTGTAAGCTTTCTCGTGCCAAAGAAGAGAGAGCGGAGAGAGAGAGAGAGGAGAGAGAGATGGAGAGAGAGAGGAGAGAGCAGAGGAGAGAAGACGAGAGAATTTTCTCTTGAGAGGAGGAGGGAGAGAGAGAGGAAGAGGACCAGAGGAGAAGGGAAAGAGACAGACAGGAAAAGAGCTGAGAGAAGCGAGACAGAGAGCGAGGAAGAAAAGGGGGAAAGAGGAGAGAGAGAGAGAGAGAGAGAGAATTCGCGAAGAGTTGAGAGAGAAACGACGGAGAGAGAGCGAGACGAGAGAGAGAGAGAGAGACAGAGCAGATGACAGACAGACAGAGACAGAGAGGACAGAGGAGACGAGAGAGAGAGAGAGAGAGAGAGGAGAGAGAGAGAGAGAGCGAGCGAGCGAGCGAGCGGAGCGAGAGGACAGAGAGCGAGAGCGAGAGAGAGACAGACAGACAGAGACAGAGAGAGAGAGAGAGAGAGGCAGACAGACAGACAGACAGACAGAGACAAGAAGAAGGAGAGAGGCTGCATTTAAAAAACACATTTTAACATTCTTTTAGGAATTACCCCAAACAATGCGTCTCGTTGAGCGGGGGGGGGGGGGGGGGGGGGGGGGGGGGGGAGGAATCAGTGGTTGGCGGGTGGGAGGAGGTTTAGCAATGCGCAAGGAATCGCATCTTCTCTTGGCGGGGGGGGGGGGGGGGGGGGGGGGGGGGGGGGCTAGCACTTTTTGCCGGGAATAATTACGGTGGCCCATCTCCTCGTGCTGGCTGCCTTACCTGTCTTCTCCCCGCCCTTCTCCCCTATCCTCCTCCTCCTCCCCCCCCCCCCCCCCCCCCATTCTCAAAAGGAATGCAGATACTCTACACACACTGACAGCTGGGCGGACTGAGAACGCAGTTCGAGGGAGAAGGGGGAGGGGGGGGGGGGGGGGGGGGAGGAAGGGGGGTGGGGATTGTTCACTGCAAGCCCCGCACAAAAAAAAAAAAAAAAAAAAAATGCGGCAAGGCCTTGCTTAATAAAGGAGTCGAGTATTAAAAAAAAAAATTATTGTTTTTTTAAAATTTTTATTTATTTATTTATTTATTTATTTTATAGACGGGCGTCATTAGATTTCCTTGGAGAATTTCTGATTGTTTTCTGAAAGTTTGATTCTCCTCGTTTTTTGTTTGTTTGTTTGTTTGTTTTTCTCATATGGCCATCAAGGTACAATTTAAGCCAGGGTGGTTCCAAACAGACAGATTGAAATCAATGGAACGGGACTATTTGGGGAGTGGGGGGGAGATGGGGGGTGGGGGGGTAGGGGGGTATCACTGACGCAAAGATAGGGCCACGAAATGTGACGGTCAGCTGAGAAGGGGGAAGGTCG
>JADBJO010002324.1:20000-27500 GCA_016801955.1 Conus betulinus
TGACCATATCTTTGTGCCAGCTTCAAGAGCACAAAATAATCCCATCTTCTTTATTTCAATCTGTCTGCTTGGAACCACCTGGCTTGTACCTTGATGGCCCTATGAAAGAAAATGAGGAGAATTCACTTTCAGACACAACAAAAACTCTCAAAACAATCCTGGGTTGTGCCAGTCTATAAATATTCGACTCCTTAAGCAAGGCCTTGGCGCGTTCATTTTTGGTGTGCAGCCACATGTTAAAAGAAACTCGGGCGTTTCCAGCCTTTGGAAAACACGGAGTATGGATCTGAAAAAAGTTTAATGTTTCGCTAGTCCACATAAAGTGTATCTGTTCGCTAGTCCACATAAAGTGTATCTGAACTTTGTCGTTGCTAGTTCCACATAAAGTGAATTCGAACTTTTTCGTTGTTGTTCATTCAGAAGCCTCTTTGCACTGCCACCTGGCCGTTGAGGCAAACTCAGAATGATCAGGGATCACATGCAGCTCTGAAAATTTCCTCTTGTTGTCCAGTTTTTTGTGTTTTTTTTTCAAAGAAGAGTTCATCAGCTTGATTCTTTTTTTTTTTTTTTTTTTCAGTGTTCTGGGAATCTGCTCTGCTGCAACATCATGACACAGTCTGCTGAACCATGTCTTTGCTCTGTCAGTTCGCTCTCATCAGGGGGCCGGAATAGCTCGGTTGGTAGAGCGCCAGACTTGTGATCCTGGGGTTGGGGGTTCGAATTTCGGTACAGGGGGGATTTTCCCCTCGGAGTTAACATTGGGTCTGACTCCATTCTCCATTCAGTCCTTCGAATGAGACTATAAACCGAGGTTCTGTGTGTGAACGCACGCACAACATCTTGCACACACGTCAAATCCCATCACCAACTTTCGGAAGAGAAGGCCAGTCTGGCCGTTGGTATGGATGACACGTTACTCGCAGCATGCACCTTCCCCAAAGATGGAGTATGGCTGCCTTAATGATGGGATAAAAAACGATCATACACACAAAACTTCACAGGCAGTTTCTGCAGGAGTATCAGGCTGCGTACGCAAAAAAAAAAAAAGAAAGAAAAGTTCGCTCTCATCATGTCTACCAGCATCAACAAGCATCCACACTGTCAGTTCCTTTCCACAATCGTTAGTCAAGGATCAAGCCAGACAGGACTTCTCAGAAGAGGATCGTTGATAGATCCTGTTGACATCAAATGCCAAGACTGTTCAAAGACTAAGGCCCTTTCTCTTTGGATTTTCATCGATTTGAAATTCCCCTTTTCAAATGAATGAATTTCACAAACCTTCCTAGACCTGCAAAATTTTGGAGTGTGTGTTTTAGTGTGTGTATATATGTGTGTGTGTGTGTGTGTGTGTGTGTGTGTGTGTGTGTACGTGTGTGTGCGCGTGCGTGAGACAGAACCTAACACGTCTGAATATTTCACTCAGATGACACTGAAGTCCACTGAGGTCTGCAAACATCATCATTATCACAACTTACATCATTATTACAGCTAACAACATCAAATCTTCGTAATTTCTCTCTCTCCCCCCCCCCCCCCCCCCCCCCCCCTTTTTTTTTTTTTTGTTCTTTGAATCCCATCCCAACCATCCACCCACACCCCAAACTATCCCCAACATCCTAACTTCTTTCACAAAATAGAACTGCAAAAAGAAAGAAAAAGAAACAAACAAAAAATCAAACAAATAAAAGACCCCATGTGTTCCAGCACCACTCACCTCAAAATCCGCTGCCAGAAACCTCTGGGCCAGCGCCTCCCCCATGACCTCCAGTCGCAGGCCGACCACGGAGAACCCCTCGTGAAGCACGCGCCGCAGGATCTTGGGCAGGTGCTTGTGGAGGGCGCGGGGCTTGACCAGCAGGAAGGTGACCAAGGGCGCCAGGTCGCACAGCAGCACGTCCGTGAGGTTCTCCTGGGTCAGGTCCTGGGCCTCCGTGGGTCTCAGCACGATCCTGGGCTTGGCGTCCTCCTCCACGGGGCTGTCGAGGACCAAGTCACCAGGGTTATACACAGGTCTATCCACAGACCTTGTCATGAGGGTTATACACAGGACTATCCACAGACCTTGTCATGAGGGTTATACACAGGTCTATCCAAGGACCACGTCATGAGGGTTATACGCAGGTCTATCCAAGGACTATATAACCCTCAGGTCTATCCAAGGACCATGTCACCAGGGTTATACGCAGGTCTATCCAAAGACCATGTCACCAGGTTATATGCAGGTCTATCCAAAGGACCATGTCATGAGAGTTATATGCACATCTATCCATCGCGTGTTTACAGATCTTTTCTAACACCAATGCTGTCTCTTGAGAACATGTACAACTGATGTATAAATTGCTAAATTAAGGAGGGGGGGGGGGGCTCTATACCACAGCATAGCTGACAGGCCGAAACATGTCCCTAGCTGTCACGCAGGGATACACTTACAGCAGGGATAACACAGTGGAGAACACGGACCTCCACCACAGTCTACCGGTCCTGTAATCTTCAATCCAACCCTACCCGAATCCATGATGTACCTCTTGATGTCTCTCCAAAACTGTCACACAGAAATCAAAACTGCGCCATTACTACTAGTGAATTCTCATTGTCTGAGCTACCTTTCGCGGGTTGTTACAGGTTTCAAGCTCATCTGAGTTACTTTACAGTGACTGAATAAACATCTCTGCCTCCATCCCTCACCTTTCCATCCCCTCTACCTTGTGAGCAGCTGTAATGCAGATCTTTATAAAAAAAATCTTTCTAGTGTGTAGATACCAGTACATCTTAATAGGCTTGATTTTTTTTTCCATGGAAAATCATGTATCATTTCTTGAGAAATTTACTAAAAAGTAAAAAAAATATCCCATCTTGAAACCAAAGAAAGTGAAAAAAAAAAAAAAAAAAAAAACCCATTTAGGAATCCACTCTAATCAGGATCCACACTAAAATTCAAAGGTGCCATCCTTGAGCCAAATTCTATCTTTCCGCTGAATTTTCTACAGATCAGCGCAATCACTTTTGCATCATCTTTCTCACACACGCACACAAATTGCAGATGCTGGGGAAAAAAACTGCATCTTCTTGGCAGAAGTAATAAACCGCAATGCCTCTTTCAATCCCCTTACACTCACAACTACTAGAAAGAAACTCGTGGACAGCGTGGCAGCAGAGAGTCCTCAGAAGAGAAGCCCCCTTCAGGCAAGTGTTTTGGCCCTTATCTCCTGACACTCTAGGGGGGGGGGGGGGGGGGGGGTTGTTGGCCACACCCGGTTCTCAACTACATTGTAGCATCTTTCAACAGTGCCATCCTGGCTTCAGTCTTTGTTTGTTACTTTCTGTGACATGGTTGTTCTGCTTCTCCCCCGTTGTTGTCATCAGAAAACAACACACACACACACACACACACACACACACACACACACACACACACACACACACACACACACACACACACACACACACACACACACACACACACACACACACACACACACACACACACACACACACACAAAACCCAAACCAATGCAGACGGCCATGACAAAAAAAATGTCCAAGGAACTTTCAGGTACCTGCAGACATCCCAAAGTCTAATTCTCTACAACTTGCCATAGAATGAGAGCTTTCCAACCACAAGGATTTGAGGGTCATGAAACAGGGGATTGTCAAGGGCATAGAAAAAAAGAGTTTTCAATTCTCATGGGCTTTCCGAGGCCACGAAATGGGGGGTTTCAAATTTTCAGAATTTTCTAAACCAGAGAATGTTTTTTTCTTTCTTATATCATACACTTTCAAGATCATGAAAGGGGGGAATTCAGATATCTAGAGCTTACAAGGCTATAAAAGAGGGGGGTGTGGGGGGGGGGGGGGGGGGGGAGGAGGTTCAAATCTCAAGGGTTTTCAGGGTCATGATAGAATGAGAGTTTTTTTTTAACCTCATGGACTTTTCAGTCATGATAGAATGAGAGTTTTTCAAACCTCACAGACTTTTTCAGTCATGATAGAATGAGAGTTTTCAAACCTCATGCACTTTTCAGTCATGATAGAATGAGAGTTTTTCAAACCTCATGCACTTTTCAGTCATGATAGAATGAGAGTTTTCAAACCTCACACTAGTCACAGACTTTTCAGTCATGACAGAATGAGAGTTTTCAAACCTCACACACTTTTCAGTCATGACAGAATGAGATTTTTCAAACCACACGAGTTTTCAGGATCATGACAGACTGAGAGTTTTCAAACCTCACAGGTTTTGGTCATGATAGACTGAGTTTTCAAACCTCACGGACTTGGTCATGATGGAATGAAAGGTTTCAAAACCTTACAGACTTTCAGGATCATGACAGAATGAGAGTTTTCAAACCTCAAAGATTTTCAGGGTCATGACGGAAAGAGAGTTTTCAAACCTCACGGATTTGGTCATGATGGAATGAAAGGTTCAAAACCTTACAGACTTCCAGGATCACGACAGAATGAGAGTTTTCAAACCTCTTAAGATTTTCAAGGTCATGACGGAAAGAGAGTTTTCAAACCTCAAGGATTTTCAGGGACATGAGAGTTTTCAAACCTCAAGGGCATTTCAAGACCATGAAATGGAGGTTTCAAACCTCAGAAGTTTTCAAGGACCTACAAGGACAGTTTGAGCCATGAGACAGAAAGGTAGGATGACAACGCAATCCACCGCTCCACATTTGTTTCATTTGTAAAAGGAAAACAGTTTCCACCAAAACGTTCACCATCTTCTCTATCTCTATGCAGGGCCTTTCATGAAAAATATCAGCATGGATGTACAAACTAGGGAAAACTTACAGATATACAAATTTACAGCTGGACATACATACATGCTTGTACTTATGTATGCACACACACACACACACACACACACACACACACACACACACACACACACACACACACACACACACACATACACACACACACACACATACAAACACACACACACACACACACACACACACACAACACACACACACACATACACGCAGACACATATACACATACACACACACACACACATACACACACACACACACACACACACACACACACACACACACACACACACATATACACATACACATACACACACACACACACACACACACACACACACACACACACCCACACCCCTCCCCCCCCCCCCACACACACACACACACACACACAGAAACAAACCAAACTCTCACCCCAGCACAGTGTCATAGTACAGCCTTGACTCAGGCAGACAGGGCAGGAGGCTGCGGGAGTTGGGGTCGGGGTACAAACTCCTGCGGCCAGAAGAACAGACGCAGAAGCATGTAGGAGTCTCGCGGGCTTCGAGACATGAGCCGCGTGGGGTGCGGCGCCATGCCTCCCTGACTGGAGGGGGGCTGGCGGGGAGTGGTGGAGGTGGTAGTGACGGCAGGGATGGTGGTGGTGGCTGTGTTGACGGGGAGGGAGACGAAGGGCTCCAGCTTTTTGTAGGCGTTGACGCTGCGCAGGGCCAACACCACCGCCGGCTCTGGAACGAGACGAGCACCGCGTTTTAAATATCAGGAACTTCGCAGACAGCGCATCTTGTGCAGCGAATAGTCTGAAATCTTTGGAAATGTGCTATGAGACCTTAAAGAGGAGGGAAGCTATGACAGAAACACATGAAGGATGGAGGCCTAGATAATTACATTTTTCTCTCATGTGTTTAGCGAAACGATGACACCTGTGGCTCGACATAAAAATGTCCACCGCTAGTCTCTCTACAGCAAGTGAACATCACTGCGCATATTGAAAGCTTTCCACAGCTGAAAATGGTGAAGGAAAAAAAAAAGTGCAAAAAAAAAAAAAAAAAAAAAAAAAAGAAATATTATGGTGCATCAACGAAACAAGATGCCACAGAAATCACTTTCCAGTCCCTCCACCACATACTGTCTGCAGCCTCCTGAACTATGCTGAGGGGTAGGCGCCGAGTCTGCATTCCAGAAAGGGTGAAGGGGAAGTCGTCTTTTCTTTTGAAACTGAATACTGAAGATTGAAGAACTTTTTTTTTTTTTTTTTTTTAACTCAATATGGACAAATTCTAAGATAACTCATTACAGTAAAAGTGTTACTTGGTACCAACTTCTGAGTCTACTGGTAAGTCCAAAACTTCTCTGTATCCCCATTTTCTCAATCTATCATTTTCTCTACATCAAATTTCCAACCGTCATTTGATTTGGATTGGCAGTCTTTGTTTCAATTTTATTGTTGAAATGTAAAAAAAAAAGATAATAATGCACACAAACATTCAGGCCCCATGAAATGGACATAACAAAAAAAGTGTACCTGCTCTAGTAATAAAAGATGTCTTCAACTGTCCAATAGCTTCTGCTTTCTTAAGTTCATCTTACTAACCATTGGTACTATGCAAACCTGTTTATATAAAATTCCATTCCCTTCCAATGGTTATCAAATTATGTCCCTTTCCAACATGGCTGCACTTGGTTGCTATGGCAGCATACATCTTAATTACATAAAAGTTGAATCTATCTTATATCATCAAGCTAAGTTTCAGGCCAACCCACCAACAAAAAAAACAACAGTGGTACTTTTTGTCCTGTCACTGGCTTTTCAATCAACTCTTCAAGGCAATCGTGGGCCAGGAACAACAAGGCAGGGAGCCCTGAACATAACACTGTAAACGGTTATCATCATCACATCATCCAATGTTCAAGAGGCATGGGAGTTGCATGAACAACTGTGGCAATATTGTTGGAGTGGGTGTCACCAGGTTCCAACGGGTCGTGGAGGAACTCTGGGTGACCGCTCCTCTCAACACTTGGCAACGCTCATCTCCATTCCACATGTCCCGGTGCCTTCTCAGTTAGTTTCATGCTTTCCATGATCTAAGGCAGACTGGCCAGGATAACGGGGTATCTTACAAGAGTACTGGATCCTCTGTTTGAGAGGGTGTCATCATGTTCAAATGGGTCATGGAGGAACAGTTGGTGACCCGCTCATCTCCATTCCACCTACCTATCCTGGTGCCTTCTCCGTTCCTTTCGTGCTTTCCATGATCTAAGGCAGACTGGCCAGGATAATGGGATATCTTACAAGAGTACTGGATCTTCTGTGCGAGTCTTCTCCATCACAGTGACGCTGAACAACAACAAAACAACGACTGGGTTCGGTATTTTTGAGAGTCTGGAGACACACTCTCTGTTACACGCTGCTACCGCCACCGCCACCTCTGCACTCCTGCAACCAAAGCACCAGCACCGACACAAACGCACATGCTCACCGTTCCCCAGGAAGCGAATGCTGGCCCTCCATCGGCTGTCCCCGAGACATACGGAGTGACCTCCCGTGTCTGGAAGCTGTTCATGTGCGACAGCCACTTCACGCCCAGCAGCTCAAAGTCGCTCTGCCGCGAAACTGATTGGGTGCTGAACGTCTGCAGCTTCTCTGTAGACAGACATGGGAAACACAGGCAGTGCTGGAGAACTGTTCCACAACAACCTGATGGGGATGCCTCAGCAGCTG